>OZ005738.1:24998195-25285695 GCA_963930755.1 Eudasyphora cyanicolor
CTTTGATTTGTTTATATTACATTGTTTATTACATTGCACATTTTTTGTTGGAGAAAAATTGTCGGTTGAATTTTTAACTTCTTTGTTTGTTTATTTTTGCCTTTAGCTAATAAGATTTCTGTAATTATTTCTGTGGTAGGATGTCGTTGCGAGCGATATTCGCATACATTTTTGCCACAATTGTCTTGTAAATGTTACTGCAACGACGTACAATGCGACAAAAATCATGTCGCATTTTGTAAAAAAAATGGAAACATTTTAGGGTCGAACACCCGAAAATGCTAGTTGATGTTTGTATGTAATTATTACTAAGAAAAACTTAACTATAAAGAATGCTAAGTCGACTCAAAAGGTTTTTAGTTTGACTGCATTTTTAAATTTAAAATCTATCAATTTATATTCTTTCAAAATCTGGTGTTAATACATTAATTTTATCTAAATTTGGGCAGAAAATAGCAAATATCATATAATATTTTCATGTAAATTTAAGATTACTCAAAAGATCGTTGGTCGTCTCTTCCGAAAAGCAGTAATTTTCGAAGTTTCCCATGTTCTTGAGGAAATATCCTAATGTAAGTTTAATAATCTTTGATCTATACGGGATATGTGTCGACGGTATTAACGACATTTAAAGTAATTATATACAAACTGTGAGACTGTATGCCGGCGTCTAGATTCTACTCGCTTTCAACTTGTTGAGAAATTAACAATTTTGCAATATTTTCATTTAAAATGTCGTTTAACCTATGGTTGCCGCGGTAATGATAAAACATGCGGTTTTTACTTTAAATAACTATTTAATACTATTTATTGTTTATTAAAACTAGTTTAAAATTTTTGACGAAGTACCATTAAAAATGCTACAGCTGTAGAGCGAAAACTTCTCGAGGAATCAGTTGTTGTTTTCTTCTCCTTGGGTTCGTTATCAAGTTGCCAGATTGTCGGTCATTCGAACACGGCAGAATTGTTCACGGCATTATCAACAGTATTATTTTTAATTTCCGTAGTTTGAACAATTTTTTGTAGCATGCTTTTTATTTTCTTCGCATTTATTTTGCATCCGTCGTTGTCGTTGTCTTTTGTGCACGTCCTTATCGTCCTTCGTAGTTTGTGTAAAACTTGAGAAGCTGAAATCTATACTAATGAGAGCATTCCCTTATATTCCCAACAGCCCGCCCCAAACCGAGTAAGTACATTTTGCACTAGACGATGTCTGTTTTTTTTTTAAATCTTTACTTACTTACGAGCATTAAATGGAAATAAAATTTATTTGACTCAGAAATATATTAAAATATATTTATTTATTCAAATACATTTAAAACAATTTTGATAAATTTACAAAGTTCAGATATGATCTTCAGAGGAAAAATAACAAAAGTATTGTGAAACGATTATCGGTACTTTGTAAAATTTCTTTCTTAAGTGTACTTCATTTGATACATGGCATTACCAACTACTTATTGAATTCTCGTTCTATCCAAAACTAAAAAGATAATACGAGTACATTAGTCCCATGGTAACTATATAAAGAGGATAAAAACAGACACAAAACTATAAAATATATCACAAAAGTATTTGTTTTCAAATTAATAAAAGGACGATTAAGAAAAGGACGAACGAGGACGATATAACTTAAACTATCTAAAAAGTTTTTCTTAAACGTACGATGTTGGTATTGCCGATGCCTTATTGAGTTCTCGTTCAATTCAAGATTAAAACTATATAAACTCATATTGAACGGTGTTATCTGTACTTAATTAAAGTTCTTAACCGACATTATATTCATTGACGAGCGTCACTGCCACGCTTCATTGAATTTTGATTTAATTAAAACTTAATCTCATTCGCCTAGAGTTGTATCTGGTATCAACTCGACTGGCTGGAGTTTAAACTGCAGGTATAAAAACTCAGGTATATTTCCCAAAAAAATGAAGGGTGGTATTCATACCCAAGCCTGGGAAGGCGAGTTATACTACCCTAAAGGCTTATCGACCTATTACCCTAACATCGTTCCTGTTAAAAACCATGTAGCGAATAATTGACAAGCCAAGTTCCAATGGGACCAAGCTATGTTCTCACAGAACTGGTCTGGGAAGTTCGAGATATCACGGAGTATGTGAATTGGCTTAGCAACTCTACAAATCCTGTCAAAGCCACAAAAGCAATTTCGTCCAATTTCGTAAAACGACGATAAATGATTACTCAATTCGGCTGTGTACCTTTTGGGTTCCGGGAAACACCGGAGTTATTAGTATTGAGCGGGCACACAGTTTGGACTCAAAGGGCAGGGAACTTCAAGTTACAAATTTAGACAATGAGTAGTACGCTTGAAAGACGAGTTTAAGCATTGGGCAGTGATAGCTCACAAAATGGTGTGGACTAGCGAAACACTGGGAGAAACTGCAAAGATGCTGTGGGGTGTCCCAAATGAGAAGAAAAAAGTATATTGGTAAGATGATGAGTGTTCTAACGGGACACTCAAGCTTTCAAGAACATCTGCATCGCATAGCACAAGCAGATAGCAACGAATGTCTATCAAACCGAAATAATATAATGGCAATATGAGAAGTCGCCAAGTGGCTGAGACGCAACATAGTAACCAACGCTGGCGTTGTCATTTACTCGGACAGCCAGACTGCCATCAATTCTCTGGAGGCAACATCCCCAAATTCACAAACAGCCCTCGACTGCCGCAGATCTTATAACGAGATTGAGCAGTTTAATATACACCTTATATGGGTGCCTGGGCATAGGGATATCGCGGGGAACTGCAAAGCCGATGAGCTTGCTAGGAAAGGGACGACATTACAAATTCAAGAACAATTTGCAAATCTTGGTGCGCCACTATCCACGTGCAAGCTTTGGCTTAGGCAAGAGGCAATCAGGCAGTCAAATGAAAGATGGACAGAAATCGGCACCTCCAGGGTAGCTAGACAAATCTGGCCAAGTTATGACCTGACAAGATCAAAATATCTCCTCGCACTAGAGATGCATTGTCTGCGTTAGTATCAGTTCTGACGGGACACTGCTTGATCGGCGAACACGCCAAAAGGGGTATTGACTCCAATGACTTCTGCAGAAGCTGTGGAGATGAGGAATAAATGGAGAGCATTGAGCACTTGCTAAGCAACTGGCCCGCTCTGAGCAAAAACGACGACTGGACATACTGGGGTCGGCCTTTCTAGGCAGCCTAACAGATCTTTCCACAACCGATATTCGTACTATCGATACATTTTTATATCAAACAGGTTGGTTTCGATGAGGGGCATTTCAGCCCGTGGTAACACTAGGGACATAAACTGGTCTATGTGAGCTTGTAAAAAAAATACGGCTGCCACCCTAACCTAAAAAGATGATGAGTGTTCCAAGCTTACAAGAACATCTGCATCGCATAGCACAAGCAGATAGCAACGTATGCAAACATTTCTATCCCAATGCCCGGCTTTCACACATGCATAATCCCAATATTTCGGTTCCGATTCAGATGCTATGACTGGAAGAAACTGAGAAAATTCGTGTCTAGTAAAGATCTTCTGTAACACATGAGCTTTTAAAAAATTGTATAACTAAGGAGCGCACAACAGGCCGAACCACTGGCTTAAGTGTATGTCCATGGACATGAGACGTTGAAAAGTTTCCTCTCTGCAACCTAACCATACAAGCAGTGATATATTATCCACACCTCTATATAAGTAGCAGGATATTATCCTGGTGCTTCTATTAACTATAAATTATTATCCACGCCTCTATATAAGCAGTAAGATATTATCCACGTCTCTAAATAAGCAGTAAGATATTATTCACGCCTCTATATAAGCAGTGAAATATTATCCACGCCTCTATGACATTTTATACACGTTATCATCTTTGCATTAAATTATTATCCACGCCTCTGCATGCAGAAAGAAATTATCCACGGCTCTATATAAGCAGTAAGATATTTTCCACGCATATATGTACATATATATATTCAGAAATGTATTATCCTTGTCTCTATAGAAGCATTAAGATATCGTCCACGCCTCTATCTAAGCAGTAAGATATTATCCGCGTGTCTATATAAGCAGTAATATATTATCCATGCCTCTATAACGGCAGTAAGATATTATCCACGTCTCTATATAAGCAGTAAGATATTATCCACGTCTCTAAATAAGCCGTAAGATATTATCCCCGCCTCTATATAAGCAGTAAGATATTATCCACGCCTCTATATAAGTAGTAAGAATATTATACTCGTTCTGCTCTTAGCAATTCATTATTATCCCCGCATCTACATATATAAGCAATAACATAATATCCACATTTTATACTGCTATATAAGCAGTAAGATATTATCTCCGCCTCTATATAAGCTGTAAAATATTATCCACGCCTCTATATAAGCAGTACGATATTATCCCCGCCTCTATATAAGCAATAAGGTATTATCCACGTCTCTATATAAGCAGAAAGATATTATCCAAGTCTCTAAATAAGCAGTAAGATATTATCCACGTCTCTATAAAGCAGTAAGATATTATCCACGTCTCTAAATAAGCAGTAAGATATTATCCCCGCCTCTATATAAGCAGTAAGATATTATCCGCGCCTCTATATAATCAGTAAGATATTATCCGCGCCTCTATATAATCATTAAGATATTATCCACGACTCTAAATAAGCAGTAAGATATTATCCACGCCTCTATATAAGCAGTAAAATATTATCCACGCCACTATGAAATATTATACACGTTATCATCGTTGAATTAAATTATTATCACCGCCTCTGCATGTATAAAGAAATTATCCATGGCTATATATAAGCAGTAAGATGTTATCCACGCATATATATACAGCAATATATTATCCTTACCACTATATAAGCATTAAGATATTATCCAAGCTTCTATATCAGCAGTAAGATATTATCCGCGTCTCTATATAAGCAGTAACATATAATCCATGCCTCAATGTCAACAGTAAGTAACCTAACCATATAAGCAGTGCGATACTACTACCTCTATATAAGAACTAAGATATTATCCTCGTTGTTATCTTAGCAGTAAAATATTATCCACGTCTCTATATAAGCAGTAAGATATTATCCACTTCCCTTTGTAAGTAGTAAGTTATTATCCACGTCTCTAAATTAGCAGGAAGATGTTATCCACGCCTCTATATAAGCAGTAAAATATTATCCACGCCTCTATAAGCAGTAAAATATTATCCACGTCTCTATAAGCAGGAAGATATTATCCACGCCTCTATCTGAGCAGTAAAATATTAACCAACCTTCTATGACTATTATCCACGTTTTCATATTTGCATTAAAGTATTATCCAACCCCGCAAGAGGTTAGATGTTGTCCACGGCTCTATATAAGAAGTAAGATTTTATCCACGCATATATATGAGCAGAAAGATATTATTCATGTCTCTATAAAAGCAGTAAGATATTATCCACACCTCTATGTAAGCAGTGATATATTATCCATGCCTCTATACTGGCTCTTAGCAATACATTATTATCCACACATCTATACAAGCAATAGGATATTATCTACGCCTCTATATAAGCAGTAAGATATTATCCCCGCCTCTATATAAGCAGTAATGTATTATCCACGCTTCTATGTAAGCAGTAAGTTATTATCCACGCCTCTATGTAAGCAGCGAAATATTATCCACGCCTATATATAAGCAGTAAGATATCATCCACACCACCTTATAAGAAGTAAATTAGTAGTAAGTAACTTATTATCCACGTATCGAAGTTCAATTCATAAAATAAATACTAATAATACAAAATATAGATTAAAAAACGAATAATTAAAAAAATCGAAATTACTTTTTATAACATTTCCGATTCTTCATTAAATTTCTGGATAATTTTTTATTTATGTGTTTATGACAAAATAATTAAATGAAAAATGTAAATATATATTAATTTCTATCGACATTGATTTAGTTGATGAACATCATTACCAAGACTTCATTGCATTTTGTTAGAGTATTACCTCAATCAAAAGTAATTCGAATTTAATTTAAAATCAGCCAATGAAATTTTAAATAATAATTATACATTCGAATCGTATACATTTCTAGAATGTTAAACATTATCCAAATGCACTTTGTATTTGAGATAAACGTGCAAACCGAAACTTGCTACCCTTATCCGACAAAATTAGCACAATGGAGAGACACAATAGGCCATGTAATAATGTTAATTAGTGGAAAGGGAAATAGCTATAGAATTTTAAAATCTGCTGGCGCCATTAAAACTGTCAACTTTGACATTTTGGCGTTTAGTATTTTGTTATTTCGCTTAGCTAACAATTGCATATTTTAAAAAAGGGGATATTTCAGATAAATACCTGCACTTATTCCATATTAATGAACCGCATTTGTAATTGTTTCAAAAAGACCGGCTGGACTGACTGTTGACTGTTAAACGAGATGAGAGTTACCTACTAAAAAGGTCGGTAACGAAGAACGGTGTTATTTTATAATTGCATCTGATATTTAAAACTTGTGACATTTTTTAATATAACTCAGCTGAAATAAAAATGTGATTTTTAATATGCAAGTAAAATTCACTAAAAATAGTATGAAATGAAATAAATAATATATTTTATATTATTTTAAATCTTCTGTGACATTACTGTATTACCGACTACGTATGTACTGTATTATCGCCACTTTAGTATACTTATATTATTTCAAACCTGTGATATATTCTTAAGATTTCTCAGTTTAAATGATATGTTTTAAATATGCAATTAATTATTAAAAATACTGTGAAATGTAATTTACATAAAATATTTTGCCATTAAAAGCATGTGTGGCAGGATAACTCAGTTTTGAGGTTAATTTCATGAATGGTAATACCGTACTGTAATGTATGATAATACCGTGTAATACAGTTGAACTGTTATCCTAGCTGCTATTAAACTCTGCCAATTAATTTTGCCTTTTAAATTTGTTTCAAATGAAATATTACTCCTCATTTCAAATAAATAATATGCTAATTTCAAATGCATACAAATTCCACTAGGGAAATATCTTCACACAATTTTAAATAATTTATTCAAACCGTATATTGTTTTAATTTTGGATAAAGCTCTATTGCTACTGCAAGCGTTTGTTTTCATTATTTAAGTGTCAACGCTATTGATATCTTAATAAAAAACAGAAAATCAATTGCCAATATTAACTGACCCTGGCAGATAGATATATAGATAGATAGCACTACTTGGACTTTAAGGCGACATGAGCGATCGAGCGAGCAACCAGTTAAACACAGTGGACAACCTTGCCGGTGGCAACGTGTTTGAATTTATTACAATTTTCAAGTATGACGGCTATCAATCGTAAACAAATGCTAAAATCGAAACAAAACATAATAATAATAAAAATTGAAGAAACGGTCAGTTACCTTAATGCAAAATGTATTAATGCAAAATCTATTAATGCTGCATAAAATTGGCAATCCATGACTTAGCCAAAAAAAATATATTCATAAAAAATGTTTGATAAAATTGTGTTTTTTCTTAATGCATAATTCGGAGAAATATGAGATAAATATGCAAATCATGTTTTAGCCAAAATATTTTAATAACCCCCAAAGTTCAATAAAATACTAAAATAAATCAAACAACACTTATAGTTTTTGAGCATAATTTCATTGACCTTAATTATGTCTTATGGAATGACCCAACTTATTATTATCAATCAATTTCCTGTACAATTTTATACGAAAGTATAAAAAATGACTTTGTTTCCCAAAAAAACTGACTTAAGTTATAGCTATAGTTTCGCAGAGATATTTAAACAGATAAACCAATTTGAGTTGTGATGGATAAATAATGTTTGACTTTCATTATTGGCAAAATATTAATATTTTGTTGGAAACTGAATATTAATCTCCTTCGTCAAAAGGAAAAATCATTGATACTAAATAAATGTATCATTATTTTTGAACCAAAGAAACTCTTCTTTTAAAGCAAAACTATTCCTTTGACCCTTTTTGATTTTCTCTTGACAGAAATTATTTTCCACGTTCTGGTCTTAGCAATAAATTATTATCCACGCCTCCATATAATCAGTATTGACCGTAAGATTTTATCCACTTTCCACTCTTCCACTAAATTATTATCCACGGCTCCATATGATAATAACAAATTATTATCCACGTCTCCATATGGGCATTAAGATATTATCCAAGTCCTGCTCCCAGAAATAAGTTATTATGCATACCTATATGTAATCTGTAAGATATTATCCATGCCCGCATATACACAGTAAGATATTATACACGTTCTGTTCTTAGAAATAAATGACTACCCACATATCGATATAAGTTGTAAAATATTATCCTCGATACTATATAATCAATAATATGTCATCCTTATATACTTATGAGCAGTAAGATATCATCCACGACTCTATACAAGGAGTAAGATATTATCAATATTACTCTATATAAATAGTAAAATATTATCCGCGGCTCTTTTCAGGAGTAAGATATTACCCTATTCTGCTCTTACCAATAAATTATTATCCACGCCTCTATATAAGAAGAAAGATATTATCCACTCATCTATGTAAGGAGTAAGATATTATCATCGCCTCTATATAATCAGTAAGATATTACCTTTATATAAAAAGTAAGATATCCACGTCTCTATAAAAGCTGTAAGATATTATCCACGACTCTATATAATCAGTAAGATATTATCCACATTCTGATCTTACCTACACTTTATTATTCTCGCTCTAAATTAATATCAATCCCTCTGTGTGAGCAGTAACATATTATCCACACCTCTTTATGAGTAGTAATATATTATCCACGGTTCTATATGAGCAGGAATATATTATCCGCGCCTCTGTACAAACAGTGAGATATCATTCACCCGCTATGTAAGCAGTAAGATATTATCCACGCCTCTATACAAGAAGTAATATATTATCCACGCCTTTATATAAACAGTAAGATATTATCCACGCCTCCATAAGCATGACCATATAGACACATTCTTGACATAACAATAAATTATTATTCACGACTCTGTATGAGCGGTAATATATTATCCGCGCCTCTTTATGAGCAGTAATATACTATCCACGTTTCTATATGAGCAGTAATATATTATCCGCGCCTCTTTATGAGCAGTAATATACTATCCACGTTTCTATATGAGCAGTAATATATTATCCGCGCCTCTTTTTGAGCAGTAATATATTATCCACGCCTCTATGAGCAGTAATATTTTATCCACGCCTCTATATGAGCAGTAGTATATTATCCACGCTTCTATATGAGCAGTAATATATTATCCACGCCTCTATATGAGCAGTAGTATATTATCCACGCCTCTATATGAGCAGTAATATATTATCCACCTCTATATGAGCAGTAATATTTTATCCACGCCTCTATATGAGCATAAATATTTTATCCACGCCTCTATATGAGCAGTAATATGTTATCCACGCTTATATATGTGCAGTAATATATTATCCGCGCTTTTACATGTGCAGTAATATATTATCCACGCCTCTTTATGGGCATTAATATATTATCCACGCCTCTTTATGGGCATTAATATATTATCCACGCCTCTATATGAGCAGTTATATATTATCCACGTTCCAAATGAGCAGTAATATATTAACGCTGCCTCTATTGAGCAGTACTATATATTATATATATAGCAGTAAGTTGTCATCCACGCCCCTATATAACAAATAGAAGTTATCCATGCCCCTATATAAGCAGTAAGATATTATCCACCTCTCTATGTAAGCAGTAAGATGTCATTCACTCCTCCATCTACGCAATAAAATATTAACTTATTATCCCCGTTTTTATATAAGCTGTACGACCCTGTATCAATAATAAGTCAATATCCACGTTTCTTTATGCCGTGAGGTGTTATCCACGTCCCTATATAAGCAGTAAGATATTATCCACACCTCCATATAAACAGTACAATATTTTCCAAGTTCTATTCTCAGAAGAAAAATTTTATCCAAGTCTCTCTTTCAGCCCCAAGCTTTTTGCGGTGTAAAATGAACAATAAATTAATTTTTTTGATAGTCCTCACTACTTGTGGCATCTGATAGCTATAGAAATATACACTAATTTCCACCGATTGAGCAGAAATTTGGTAATTTATATTAAATTTTAAAATTTATCATTTTTTAATACTAATTAATTGCCAGACATTTGAATTCTAAATTCTAATAATAATATTTAAGGAATTTTTATTATTTTCTTCTAGCATAGAGTATTATTATTATTTTCTTCCGAAAATATCTCATTTTCTCATAAAACAAAAATGTAAAATCGATTCAATTACTTTTAACTGTATACCACAAACCATTGTCTTTATGAGGGTTTTGCGGATAAACAAAGTTTCAACGAACTTTGAAGTATTATCGAAAAAAGCCTTTCGGCAACACGAGTACTTGTCTTCGATCATCAAAAGGGTAATCGATTACACTTGTCGGTCATAAAAAAATGATATCACAATTTATGTTCTCTTAATTATTTAGCTGTAGTGTTTTATTTTGTTTACAATCTTGAGTCTTTTCTTAATTTTACATATTCGTAGTCATTGACAATTAACAAATTTAATTGTTTTGTTTACTCTCAACAATGAATTGCCATTTTTGCATAGCTATTAATGTATAGTTCCCCTCAAATTGTACTTGTTATCGATTTTTTTACGTTTGATTCGAATTTATGTATTTGATTTGTGCCTTTTCTTAAATCTGGCTGTAACGGCTGAGTTCAGAGAATACAAATTTGGTTTTTATTTTGGCAAACAATTGAGAAAAATACCTACCTCAGCAGCAAACAATAATAATAATCGTAGCAACAACAAATTCCAATCATGAATTTTATTCAAGATTTTACGAAACCGGTTTAGATTTATATCTTTGGATATTTTACATATTCGTGCATTCCTTCGACATATGAAGGCGAAGTGCGTGAGACAAAAGTACTTATGTACCCATCGTCGTCGACGTCGTCGTTAGATATTCGATGATGATGTGATATCACTTCTCCTCACTTTCCTTCCCTTTTTCAGAGACGAAAGCGTAAACAAATTGAAAACTAATTTTTAAAATTGTTATAAGACGATTTAAAAATGTTTAGCTGAAAAAAACAACAACAAAACTTGATGATAGATTTCGTAAAATTACATATGACAGGTTAATGATATGGCAAATATAAATGGCACAGATATGTATTTTTAATAGTCGCAGTGTTACCAGATGTGATAAAGTGTTGCTTCCGGATGCTGGGGAACGTTTTTTGGAAATACTCAATCAAATGGTCATTTGGAGAAGAAACATTAAACCTAGAGATAAAGTCAAATCGATTTAACAGAGGAGATGCATTTGTTTGTAAAGTGTGGACAAATCTTGATTTACGCTTGGCATACATAGTTAACTCAGTTCATAACTCAGCTACTTTTTGTATGGAAAAGTTGACTTCGTTTAAAGCCGAGGTTGTTATTCTATAGAAAAGTTTACAACTGAGCTACTTTTCGCAACAGTTCATAAGAAATTGCTTCAGTATATAATGTTGGCTCAGTTTATAACTGAGGTATTTTTGGTTTAAAAAAGTTGTGTTTTTTTTTGAAACTCAGATATTTTCCGTATATGAATCTTAAGCAGCAGCATAATATTATCCACGGACCCGTTTATGGAGGAGTGAATAATATTCTACTGTTACAGAGGCGGGGATAATATCTTACTGCTTATATAGATTTATGGATAATATCTTACTGCTTATACAGATGTGTGGATAATAATTTATTGCAAAAAGCAGAATGTGGATAATATCTTATTGCTTATATAGAGACGTGGATAACATCTTACTGCTTATATAGAGGCGTTAATAATATCTTATTGCTTATATGGAGACGTGGATAACATATTACCGCTTTTATAGGGGCGGGATAACATCTTACCGATTATGTAGAAGGGTGCATAATATCTTCCTGATTATATAGAGTCGTGGATTCTACTAATACAGAGGCGTGGATAATAATTTATTGCTAAGAGCAGAAAGTGGATAACACCTTACAGCTTATATAGGCCCGTGGATAATATTTTCCTGCTTATATAGAGGCGTGGATAATATCTTACTACTTATACAGAGTCGTGGATAATATCTTACTGCTTATACAGAGTCGTGGATAATAATTAATTGCTTATATAGAGGCGTTGATAACATCTCAGCTTACACACAGGCGTGGATAATATATTAATGCTTCTATAAATGCGTGGATAATATCTTACTATTTATATAGAGGCGCGGATAATATCTTAGTGCTTATATGTAGATGTGGATAGCGACTTATTGTTTATATGGAGACGTTTATAACATAATACTGCTTATAGCGAGGCGTGGATAATATCTTAATGCTTATACAGAGGCGGGGATAATATCTTACTGCTTATACAGAGGCGTGGATAATATTTTCCTGCTTATATAGATGCGTGGATAATATGTTACTTCTTAAAAAGAGTCGTGGATAATATTTTCCGGCTTATATAGATGCGTGGATAATATCTTACTTCTTAAACAAAGTCGTGGATAATATTTTATTGCTAAAATCAGAATGTAGATAATTTCTTACTGCTTAAATAAGGGTGTGGATAATATTTTACTGCTTATATATAGAATGCATAATATCTTACTGCGTATATAGAGACGTGGATATTATCTTACTGCTAATATAGAGGGTGGATAATATCTTACTGCTTACACAGAGGCGTGGATAATATCTTACTGCTTATACAGAGCCGTGGATAATATCATACTGCTTATACAGAGACGTGGACAATATCTTACTGCTTATACAGAGGCGTGGATTATATTTCCTTCTTATACAGAGGCGTGGATAATATCTTACTTCTTAAACAGAGTCGTGGATAATAATTTATTGCTAAAATCAGAATATAGATAATTACGTACTGCGGTGTGGATAATATTTTACCGCTTATATAGAGGAGGTATAATATCTTACTTCTTATATAGAGGCGTTGATAACATGTTATTGCTATTGCAGAGGCGTGGATAACATCTTTAATAGAGCCGTGGATAATATTTTCCTGCTTATATAGATGCGTAAATAATATCTTACTGCTTAAATAGAGTTGTGGATAATAATTTATTGTTAAAATCAGAATGTAGATAGTATCTTACTGCTTATATAGAGGTGTGGATAATATATTTATGCCTTTATAGATGCGTGGATAATATCTTATTGCTTATATGGAGACGTGGATAACATCTTGTTGCTAATATGGAGCTGTTTATAAAATATTATTGCTTATACATAGGCGTGGATACAATTATACTGCTTATACAGAGGCGTGGATAATATCTTACCGCTTATATTGAGAGGCGGATAACATCTTACTGCTTTTACAGAAGTGTTGATAATAATTTATTGCTAAAAGAAGAATGTGGATAATATCTTACTGCTTATATAGAGGCGTGGATAATATCTTACTGCTTAAGCAGAGTCGTGGATACTAATTTATTGCTAAAATCAGAATGTAGATAATATCTTACTGTTTATATAGAGGTGTGAATAATATATTAATGCTTCTGTAGATTCGTGGATAATATCTTACTGTTTATATAGAGGCGCGGATAATATCTTATTTCTTGAATGGGGGCGTGGATAACATCTTATTGCTTATATGGAGATGTTTATAACATATTATTGCTTATACAGAGGCGTGGATAAAATCTTACTGCTTATACAGAGGAGCGGATAATATTTTACTGCTTAAACATAAGCGTGGATAATAGCGTACTGCTTATTTATAAAAGAGCTGACTTTATTAGAGAAAGATTGCTTCAGTTCTTTACAGATCCATGTTTTGTATAGAAAAGTTTAACTTTCTAGCAGAGTTGGATTTTTGTCCTTAGAACTTAGCTACTTTTCGTATAGAATTATTTCTCTGCATATAAAAGAGCTGCATAACTGCCTTAGCTTATAACTGGACTACATTTCGTATAGAAAAGTTTCCTCAGTTTTGCTACTTTTCCTATAGTAAATTGTATAACTGAGCTAGTTTTGTTATAAATTAATAAAGTTAATAAAAAATTACATTTGGTAAAATCTGAATGGATATTTTCTTAACTGAGCTACTGTTTCTGTAGAAATAATAACTCAATCTATGACACAGCTGCAATTTTTACGGAAATTTTACATCAGTTTATAACTGATCCACTTTTCGCCTAGAAATGTTAACTCAGATTATAACTGAGATACTTTTTATACATATATAAATAGAAAATTTGACTGAGTTTATAACTGCGGATAAAATTAGCTCAATTGTAAACTTCTTTTATTCTCTCCCAATATTGTTATATTTTCCCACATTTCTCTTACAATAAATTTGCAAAATTAGCCTATTTTTCTATCAACTGATTTAATTAAAATGTAAATTAGATTCACTACAACAAAAAACCGCAAAAATTAAACCGAATTAATTGTGGTTTATGTAATTAGGTTACAATGTGTATCTCGTCTCACTACAACAACATAATGTTTATGAGGTGAACTACTACAAACTACTGTGTGTCAGTTTTGTTGTAAATACGTGTCCTATATTTCCCATTCCAATTCCGATTTTGATTTTGAAACTCTAGACACGTTATTTGCCAGACGTGACCACAATTTGTTTAACTGAAAAATTATTGGCGTGTATTTTTCGCCAACAATATATGACAATTGTGACAGAAAAAAAAATCTATATGACATTCATATAGAAAAGCCGAAAATAAGACGGGCAGGGGGTTTATTTTATTTATTTAAGAAGATTCTCTTTAGACCCGATAACAGCTACAAAAACCATCAATAACTTAGCAATTTGCTAAGCATTATTTTTTTGCTGCTTCTCAATTTTGTTTTTGAAATTCAACCCACGTTTAAAACATATTTTTTTCGGTATTTCTTCTCAAAAAGACTTAATGGATGAAGTGAACAATTAATGTCAGTGGTGGTGGTTGTTGTTGTCATTTCATTTTCGTTTCTTTAAGAAACTTTAGTTTTTTTTGCAATTCATTTTTGTCGAATAAAATTTTAAGTATGACTGATGTCATCTTTAATGGTGTGTGTGGTTTTGGTTTTGGTTTTTGTTTGTTTTGTTGTCTTTGAAGAAGAAAAAAAAATAAGTATTTAATTGTTATTAGGTTTTGTCCGCCTTCAAAAAAAGTGAAATTAAATTTTAAATTTGTTTCGGTTTACATTTTACTTGTGTTAAACGATTTCAAATGCCTGGAACAGTGTTGGACGAATTTGTAGGAGAAGTTTAGCGGAGATGTTATATAAGAAATAACATTTTGTTTAAGAAAGAGAAATATAGGCAAAGCAGTTATATGCTGGAGAAACTTTTCCATAGGAAAGTAGCTCAGTTATAAACTGAGGCAAAAAATAGTAGGTCCAATCTATAAACTGAAACAGCTTTTCGACAGGAAATTTAGCTCAATTAAAAACTAGGCTTTTCTATACGCCTCCGTTACAGCCCGATGCATTTTTTTCTATAATAATAGTAGCCCAGTTATAAACCATGGTAACTTTTTGTTATAAATATGGAGCTCTGCCATAAACTTTTTCGACATTGCTATACCAAAAATTACCCAGTTTTAAACTAAAAGAATTTTTATATATGTGGAAAGTAGCTCATTTCGAAAATAAGAGAATATTACGATTTAAAATGTATCCCAGTTATAAACTGAGTCAATTTTTCTATACTAAAAATAGCTAAGTGGCAAATTCGAAAACATCCTTAGAGACAATCTACAGGTGGCTCTGAAAAAGTTGGCTAGAAGCAGCGGTTTGGGCGTTAACCCAAACTACACAGAATTGGTTCTCTTTATTAGGATGAATAAGGTCCCAAATGTGGACCCTCCTCCTCGGATAAATGGAACATATCTAATCTTTTCTGAAAGTGGAAAATTTCTAGGAATAATTCTAGATAGGAACTGTTATTCAGACTTAACGTGTAAGGAAGTCCAACGTCGCCCTACATTCCTGCAGGAAGGCAGTAGGGTCTTGGTGGGGCCTCTCTTCTCAAATAGTCCATTGGAAACATAAAACGTAGTTCGTCCACGGCACTGTGGCATGGTGTACGGCGTGTACTACTAACAAAGGTTCAGAGAACGGCCTGCCTGAGCATAAGCGGAGCCTTAAGAATAACAGCGACCGAGTCTCTACAAGCCCTACTCCATATACTGCCGATTACTATTGTGGCGAGAGAAGTTGCAACCAAAGCGGCAATAAGATTAAACTTCCTATCAATGTGGAGGTACAAGAACTACGGTCACATGAGGATATCAAATGTAGTGCTATGGTTATCGACCAAGTCGACTATATACCAACGGTGTACACCTTCGAGAGTAACTACATTACTATGATACCAGCCATAGATGAATGGATTGGCAGAATACCAGGTAATAGAAACCATCTCAACATCTATACGGATGGTTCGAAACTTGAAAAGATGGTTAAGCAAATTTAACCGTAATTTAACTTTAGCGCCGCCGTAACGTTGGCCGCTGGAGCAATTACCCAAAACTTTAAAAACAACAAGTAGGAACAAATTATTTTTATTTTATATTTATTTGCTAATATGTAATTTATCAATACTTTTCCAAAGTTTCGCATAAATTTATTCTTTTTTCATTATTTTACTAATTTTATATGCAAATGCACGTAAACGTACCGTCCAAATCTAATTTCAGCAGATTCAGCCTTCCATTTATGTTTCGTTTCCGTTGGCTCATCGTTTACACTAATTTCCATATGTCAGATTGAATCAGCTGACTCTTAACGCTACGGGGGCGTTACGGTTACGTTTGCCTAACCCATCCTTTCGTCTGGATATAGCTCATACCAGATACTTGCAGTGTATATCAACCCGAAATAATGGGAATTTGGTAAGTCGCCAAGTGACTGAGTCGCAACATAGTAACCAAAATTGGCGTTGACATTTACTCGGAGAGTGGGCTGCCATAAATTCTCTGGAGGCCACATCCCTAAATTCACAAACATCCCTCGATTGCCGCAGATCTCTTAACAAGATAGCTTTGCAGTTTAATATACACCTCCTATGGGTGCCTGGGCATAGGGATATATAGGGAAATGGACGACATTACAAGTTCTCGAAGAATTTGCATATATTGGTGCGCCACTATCCACTTGCAAGCTTTGGCTTAGGCAAGAGGCAATCAGGCAGTCCAACGAAAGATGGACAGAAATCGACACCTGTAGGGTAGTTAGACAAATCTGGCCAAGATATGACCTGAGAAGATCAAAATATCTCCTCGCACTAAAGAGGAAAAGATTGTCTACGTTAGTATCAGTTCTGACGGGACACTGCTTGATCGGCGAACACGCCAAAAGATTTTAGGGTATTGACTCCAATGACTTCTGCAGAAGCTGTGGAGATGAAGAAGAAGTGTAGAGCATTGAGCACTTGCTATGCGACTGGTCCGCTTGAAATAAACGACGACTGGACATACTGGGGTCGGACTTTCTAGGCAGTCTAGCAGATCTTTTCGGTAGCGATATTCGTACTATCGATAAATTTGTATATCAAAGAGGTTGATTTCGATGAGGGGCATTTCAGACCGTGGTAACACTAGAGACCTAAGCTGGTCTATGTGAGCAGGCAAATACAAATGGCTGCCCCTAACCTAAAACTAAACTTAAATCTTCGTTAAAATAATTAGAAAACTATTTTTTTTTCAATAAAACGATTTTTGGCTGGCGCGAAGAAAACATAAAGAATATTAAAAAAAATCAACAAATTTGTTTCTTCCTTTTCGAAAGGTAGCATCATAAAAAAAAGAAAAGATTTTGAAACAAGTAAAAGGGTTAAATTCGGCCTTGCCGAATCTTATATACCCTCCAGCATGGATTGCATTCAATTTTATTACTGGAAAAATCTTTGGATATGGAGCAAATCATGGAACGACCCTTTTGGTTTTAAGTAAATTATTAAAAAACGAACGCTGGAATTTTAAGGCCGCTAATTCTTTAGCCAAACTCTTCACATGTAAAATGTGGTAATTATGGCTTAGAATAGCTTTTTTGAGAGCTACATATACGCGGGGACTACAACCACATAAAATTTTATTTGTATACATTTTATTGAGATGAATTCTTGCCAAAAAAGAATACAAACTGCAAAGTTTCAGCTAAATTTCTTAAATAAGTCTTTTTAGGAGCGACATCTATAGGTAAAAAATATGAACAGATTTAAAAATTTTTTACCGCGATGAATTCTTGTCTCAATTAAATACAAACTGCAAAGCTTGAAGAGAGTCTTGTTTATTTCGAAAGACCAATGACTTCAAATAACCCCACAAGAAATAGTCCAATGGTGTTAAATCACAACTTCTTGGAGGCCATTCAATATCACAATTTCTTGAACAAATCAAATCTCCAAACTTTTCTCGCAAAAATTCAATTGTTTCATTTGCTGTGTGGCACGTAGCCACAATCGGTCAAAAGATAGCCCTTAACGAGAGCTAAAATATTGCTCATGGGTGTCAAGGTCGTAGGTCGACCTTGATATTGCTCATGGATTTAAAAAAATGGACTTAGCATCATTTTCAAATGTGAACGGAAAGTTATTTTTGCTCTAGCTCCTTAACGGTACGTCGGTTCGGGAATCGATCAATGGCAAAAAAATAGCTCTTAACGAGAGGTTGCACTTCGAATGGAAAGTGTTTTTTTTAATTTAAAAAAAATTGACTTAGTGCACGAAAAGCTCCATGATGACAAATGACAGATCATAACATATTACAAAATGCCGAAACGTCACTTCAAAATCATATCATCCCTATTGGAAAACCCGTTACTTTTCGTGTATGAAACTTGCTCAGTTTATAGTTGAACTATTTATACCCTACACCACATTGTGGTACAGGGTATTATAAGTTTGTTTCACGGCAGATGTTTGTAACACCTGAAAATAACACAGCTAGACCCACCTTAAAGTATACCGATCGACTCAGAATCACTAGCTGAGTCGATTTAACCATGTTTACAGTATTTCGCACCTGTAAAGATCCCTATTGAATTTGGTTGAAATTGGTTCAGATTTAGATATAGCTCCCATATATATCTTTCATCCGATTTGACCCTTTAGTTCTATAGAAGCTGTATTTTACATCCAATCGCTGTGAAATTTAGAATGGTAGAGTTTCTTGATCCATGAACCAACATTGCTGAATTTGAAGAAAATCGGTTAATATTTAGATATAGCTCCCTTACATATCTATCGTCCGATTTGACCCTTTAGTCCTATAGATGCTGTAGTTTACATCCAATCGTTGTGAAATTTAGAATGGTAGAGTTTCTTGATCCATGAACCAACATTGCTGAATTTGAAGAAAATCGGTTAATATTTAGATATAGCTCCCATACATATCTATCGTCCGATTTGAACCTTTACCCCTATAGATGCTGTAGTTTACATCCAATCCTTTTGATATTTAGAATGGTAGAGTTTCTTGATCCATGGACTAACATTGCCGAATTTGAAGAAAATCGGTTAAGATTTAGCTATAGCTCCCATATATATGTTTCGTCCGATTTGGCCCTTTAGTTCTATAGAAGCTATATTTTACATCCAATCGTTTTGAAATTTAGAATGGTAGAGTTTCTTGATCCATGAACCAACATTGCCGAATTTGAAGAAAATCGGTTAATATTTAGATATAGGTCCCATACATATCTTTCATCCGATTTGACCCTTTAGTCCTATAGATGCTGTAGTTTACATCCAATCGTTTTGATATTTAGAATGGTAGAGTTTCTTGATCCATGGACTAACATTGCCGAATTTGAAGAAAATCGGTCAAGATTTAGCTATAGCTCCCATATAAATGTTTCGTCCGATTTGGCTCTTTAGTTCTATAGAAGCTATATTTTACATCCAATCGTTTTGAAATTTAGAATGGTAGAGTTTCTTGATCCATGAACCAACATTGCCGAATTTGAAGAAAATCGGTTAATATTTAGATATAGCTCCCATACATATCTTTCATCCGATTTGACCCTTTAGTCCTATAGATGCTGTAGTTTACATCCAATCGTTTTGAAATTTAGAATGGTAGAGTTTCTTGATCCATGAACCAACATTGCCGAATTTGAAGAAAATCGGTTAATATTTAGATATAGCTCCCATACATATCTTTCGTCCGATTTAAACCTTTAGTCCTATAGATGCTGTAGTTTACATCCAATCGTTTTGATATTTAGAATGGTAGAGTTTCTTGATCCATGGACTAACATTGCCGAATTTGAAGAAAATCGGTTAAGATTTAGCTATAGCTCCCATATATATGTTTCGTTTGATTTGGCCCTTTAGTTCTATAGAAGCTGTATTTTACATCCAATCGTTTTGAAATTTAGAATGGTAGAGTTTCTTGATCCATGAACCAACATTGCCGAATTTGAAGAAAATCGGTTAATATTTAGATATAGCTCCCATACATATCTTTCATCCGATTTGACCCTTTAGTCCTATAGATGCTGTAGTTTACATCCAATCGTTTTGAAATTTAGAATGGTAGAGTTTCTTGATCCATGGACTAACATTGCCGAATTTGAAGAAAATCGGTTAAGATTTAGCTATAGCTCCCATATATATGTTTCGTTTGATTTGGCCCTTTAGTTCTATAGAAGCTGTATTTTACATCCAATCGTTTTGAAATTTAGAATGGTAGAGTTTCTTGATCCATGAACCAACATTGCCGAATTTGAAGAAAATCGGTTAATATTTAGATATAGCTCCCATACATATATTTCGTCCGATTTAAACCTTTAGTCCTATAGATGCTGTAGTTTACATCCAATCGTTTTGATATTTAGAATGGTAGAGTTTCTTGATCCATGGACTAACATTGCCGAATTTGAAGCAAAACCGGTTAAGATTTAGCTATAGCTCCCATATATATGTTTCGTCCGATTTGGCTCTTTAGTCCTGTAGAAGCTGTATTTTACATCCAATCGTTTTTATACCCTACACCACACTGTGGTACAGGGTATTATTTAAGTATAAAATGTCCCAAAAGTAAATTTATGTAAACAATTTATACATGAATTACAAAATTTATATTTCAGAGTTATTCAATATTACGAAAGTTGTGTAGGATATTATACAGTCGGCCCCGCCCGACTTTAACCTTTCCTTACTGGTTTTCTTATATGATTGTTGACTATTGGGCTACTTTTTGGATAGAGAAGTTCCTGCCTCAACTTATATCTAAGCTACTTTTCCCATAGAAAAGAGGTCTGTGTATATAACTAAACCGCTTTTCTGCTATAAAATGTGTTTTATTTTATAACTGAGAAGTTATTGTATAAAAAATCACATCAACTAATAACTGAGCTACTCCTGCATAGAAAAGTTACTTCAGTTTTAAGTGAACTACTTTTCTAATAGAAAAAACAACTCGATTTTATCAGAGTCAGATTTTTTATGGAAGCCCTGGGTAAGATAATTATTAGGGAGCTACGTTTCATACAGAAATTTGCCTCAGTTTAAAACTGAGCTACTTTTCTTGCAGAAAAGTTGCTTCCGTTTGTAACTCAGTTTGAATTAAAATACTTTTCTAATAGAAATCCCGCCTCAATTTTAATTGAATCACTTTTCTTACAGAAGATTAGCCAAAATTTATAATAGAGTTAGTTTTCATATAGAAATTTGCCTACATTTATAACTGAGCTACTACTTTTTTGTAGTTTTAACTGAGCTAATTTACTAATAGAAACCCCGACTCAATTTTTACTCAGGCACTTTTCTTGGATATAGAAAAATTTCTTCCGTTTATAACTGAGCTACTTTCTTGTAGAAAACTAATCCCAGTTTTCTTTGATTTAGAAAAATTACTTCTGTTTACAACTGAGCTACTTTTCTTGTAGAAAACTGACCTCAGTCTATAACTGAGCTACTTTTCCCCTAAAATAATTTCCTCAGTTCGTGTTATCTGATACATATTAACATGTAATGGAAAACTACTTTCATTTGTGTTTCACGTTTCCACTTGTAAATATTTAATGAAGTAAAATATTTCCTCTTAATTGGAAAAAAAATTTAAGTGGCTAACAAAAGAACTTACAATCGAATAATTTGAATATATTTTCTTAAATTTATTATGATCGCTCGGACATGACAACACAGTTTGTGGAGGAGGAGTCTTCTTCTTTTTCCTTATTGATATTTTGCCGCCTCATAAATGGGCATTATGAGCATTTGAAGTGCACAAAATATGTTTAAATACATAACAAAGTGATAGACGGAAATTGTTGGTGTATTTTGGGTTTCGTTTTCTTTTCAAGAAGGAAATGCATTTCTTAACATTTCCAAGTATTACTGCTGCACAAAATGAGTATTTTAGAGAAGAGGGATTTTGAGGTTTTTGTTGGGGGGGTTAATTTTTCTTTTATTACTACCACTGAATCTAATCATTTTCTTCGGAAGCCAACCGGAAATGGCATAGAAAATTTGTTTAGATATTTTCATGAATTTTTATACAATTTGTATTGCTTTTTGGCGGTTTTCACTGCTTCTTCATTTTGGTAAATTTTTTTAAATGTTAATTAAATAAAACCGCAGCGTACAATTTGTATGTCGTGTCGTCTGTCTGTCTTCCTTTATTAATGAATAATAAATTCATTTTTGTTAATGCTTTGGGGTTAGTGTTTTTTTTTTTGTGAACATTAATATGCACAAATAATGATAAGACATCGACAATCGAATAGATATGTATGTATGGATGAGGAATTGATTAATAATTTCTAACTAATTAGTTAGTATTGTTTTGTATTTTACAAAAAATCCACCTTATTTTAGGGTGGGAGGGGGTTAGTTTTTAAAAATATTGGGAATAATGAACTGAAACGAAAGGTTAACCCGATGACCTCAGACTTGGAATATTTTTCTTTTTGTCATGTTTAAAGGAAAGAATATTAATTTTGTGTCATTATACAACATTAGCAAAGATGAAATATGAAAATTAGAAACAAAATATTAATATTGTCAACGCAATTTAAAAAAAAGCCGATTTCCTACCCTCATTTTGACTCAGTTCATAGCGTAATATTTTAGTTTGCAACTTAGCTACTAACTGAACCAATGTTACTGGGTGAACTTTTGATCCCCCTCGTAGTCATTCGTCATATTGTTCATTATTTTCCAAAGCTTGAATCATGTCATTTTTTTTTATTCAGATAATTAATTGCTTTATGCATTTACAATGAATTCTTATGAAACTATAAAATAACAAACCAACAGCTCAGATACGGAGTGCAAAGTCTGTCCGTCCGTCCGTCCATTAATTTACCTGTCCGGTCACTTAGAGAGCTTGGGCTGATGATATTAATTATCCAACACTTGTTAGGAGAATAACACTTACAAAAAAATATATGTATAATCATTTTTCAATTCCAACTGGATTAATGTCACTTGCAATCAAAGTCAAGGCCAAACGAGAGCCATTGCCGCCGCTTTACTGGGCGTCTGGTGTGTCTGGGTAGTACCTGCCAGATAAACAAATTTAAAGATTTATGGTAGTTTATCTCCAGTTCAAAATTCACGCCACCCATTCTGAGGTGTGCAATTTATAAATAGGAAATTTTTCAAGCTGATGCTAATAATGCCGCAGATTTACCGATATTTCTATTAAAGCCGTCAGTCCACTCAGGGGCTCCCAGGCCAGCTTGTTAGCATAATTTACTTCTGTTTTGCTAAAAGCAGACGTATGCGCCACCTCAACCGGCATTTATTTGCTATCTTAATCAGTTTATGCCGGTTTTATTTTCATTTTTGTTTTTATTTTGAATTTGTTTGTTCTTCTTTAAAATAAATACGTATTTATTTTTCGATCTGCTCTGCCAACAAACGCTGCGGAATATTTTCCTTCTTGTCCAGGGGTTTCAGAGAACAAAAAGAATGAAAAAAAAATGCCAACATCGCAAAATGCAATAATTTAACAGAAAGACAGACAGATGGACGGACGGACATTAAATGAAACACTCCACCAGCAAGTGTTATTGTTTTTGCCAAGACAGTGAACAGGCGTTAGTTGTTACTTTAAAGTGATTAATATTAATAAATGCAAATGAAAGATATGGTTGTTTTAAATTAAAAATTTTAACAAAAAGAACTAATGTCTACAGACACAGTGAAGAAATAAAAATATTTAATTAAAAATGAACAATAACAGCACAAAGGAATATAAGACAATATAAAATAAAATATATATTAGAAAAAGTATTCAAAATGATAATACAATTTGCTGAAACAATACAAACAGATTAATAAAAAAAATAGATAAAGTAATTTAAAGTCCTTTAAAAAAAATTAATTTAAAAAATTATTAAAAAAATAATTATAAAATTAAAAAAAAAATAAAAAAAATAAAAAAAAAATAAAAATATGCGAAAAGTAATACACAATAATTAAAAAATAATAGAAACTTATAAAGAATAATAAAAACTTACAAATAAAACAATAATAAAAATGTCGTACAAAATTTAAATTTAAAGAATAAAATAAAAATAATACAAATTAAAAAAATAATACAAATTAAATAATTAATTAAATTTAAAAAATTACTAAAAAGAAAAATATATAAAATTTACAAAATCTAATAAAAATCAAATTTTAAAAATTAAAAAAGGAACGAAAAAAAAGGTATGAATAATCAAAATTGAAAAATAGCAATTAAAATAGTAAAAGTAGTACATAATTAAAAGTAAAAAAAAGTTTAAAATTAAAAAATGATAAAAATTAAAAATAAAAAAAAAATTAAAAAAATAATAAAAATTACAAAATAACAAAAATTATAAAGAATAATAAAAACTTGCAAATTGAAAAATAATACAAATTTAAACTAATACAAAATAAAAAAATTACACATATAATCCAAATTTAAAAATTCAAAATTCAAGGAATCAAAAAATTAAAAACGAATAAAAATAGAGAATTAGAAAAAAATATAAATTTGTAAAGAATAATAAAACCTTAAAAACTAAAAATATATAAAATAAATAAATAATAAAAATTTAAATATGAAAAAAATAATAAAGACTTTTAAAGAATAATAAAAACTTAGAAATAAAAAATAATACAAATTAAAAAATAATAAATATTAAAAATTAAAATAATAAAAATGAATTTAAATTTTAAATATCAAAAATGATTAAAAAGAAAAAATAATAATATTTAGAAAACTAATAAAAATTAAACATCCAAACTTAAAAATAATAAAAAATAAGAATAATCCAAAATGCAAAATAGTACTTAAAATTAAAAAAGTAGTACATACCTACAATTAATATATAACAAAAATTGCAAAATATTAAAAAAATTAATAAATAAATAAAATTAAAAAAACTTAAAAATTTAAAAATAATGAAAATTAAATATAATAAAAATTTATTAAAATTAATAAATTAATTAAACTTCAAATATGTTTGTAATTTTTGAAATTAAAATAATTAATTAATTTGAAAAAAAATAAAAACTAAAAAAAACTAATAAAAATTTAACATACTTTATTTGGATTTAACATACTAATAATGAAAATTAAATATAATAAAAATTGAATAAAATTAATAAATTAATTAAATTTAAAAAATTTTAGTAATTTTTGAAATTAAAATAATTAATTAATTTGAAAAAAATAAAAACTTAAAAAAAACTAATAAAAATTTAACATACTTTAACATAGTATATTAATCCAAATTTGATAAAAAAGTATTAAAAAATAATCAAAATTGAAAAAATAATAATTAAACAAGAATAAAAATTAAAAAATAATATAAATTAAAAAATTATAAAAAAGTAACAAAAAATTATAAAAACTTAAAAGTTAAAAAATAATAATAAAAAATACATAGTAATAATTAAAAAATATTAAGAACTTATAAAGATAAATAAAAAAGAAAAAATAATAATAACAATTAAAATAATAAGAAATATTAAAAAAAAATAATAATAATCCAAATTGAAAAAATAGTAATTAAAATTAAAAAAGTAGTAAAAATTAAAATATAACAAAAATTGCAAAATATTAAATATTTATTTCAATTATTTTTAATATTTAAAATATTTTTATTTTTTATTATTCTTTAAAAAAAAACTAATAAAAATTTAACATACTTTATTTGGATTTAACATACTAATAATGAAAATTAAATATAATAAAAATTGAATAAAATTAATAAATTAATTAAATTTAAAAAATTTTAGTAATTTTTGAAATTAAAATAATTAATTAATTTAAAAAATTTTAGTAATTTTTGAAATTAAAATAATTAATTAATTTGAAAAAAATAAAAACTTAAAAAAAACTAATAAAAATTTAACATACTTTAACATAGTATGTTAATCCAAATTTGATAAAAAAGTATTAAAAAATAATCAAAATTGAAAAAATAATAATTAAACAAGAATAAAAATTAAAAAATAATATAAATTAAAAAATGTTTTGAAGATATGCGCTTTTAGCAAACAGTTCTCGTTTAATGATACTTGGCTGTGCGTATATATTTAATAATTTCGACTGAAGTAATCGTTGTAATAAGGATATTGATAATGGGAGTTTGGTGGCTCCCGAAACAGATCTGTCTATCCAACCATTACAACCGCCCCTAATACATGTCACTTACTTCTTCTTTAAGTTTTAACAAAGTTGTTTTCATATACTGGAAACAACAATAACGATCTTGAGCCTGAGTACAAAAACAAAATATGTACTATGAAAGCAGATCGAATAAAACAAAAAACAAATACAGGAAGAAATGGTAGGGCACGACCAAATACGTTGTTGTTGCATAGTCAACTACAGCAAATCATTCGTGTGAATTCTTTACATTGTAAAGACTCACGAGAGTGGAAGTTGGTGCATGTACGAGGGACGATGATTACTGAATTGTCTTTTTTTGAAGATATGCGCTTTTAGCAAACAGTTCTCGTTTAATGATACTTGGCTGTGCGTATATATTTAATAATTTCGACTGAAGTAATCGTTGTAATAAGGATATTGATAATGGGAGTTTGGTGGCTCCCGAAACAGATCTGTCTATCCAACCATTACAACCGCCCCTAATACATGTCACTTACTTCTTCTTTAAGTTTTAACAAAGTTGTTTTCATATACTGGAAACAACAATAACGATCTTGAGCCTGAGTACAAAAACAAAATATGTAAATTAAAAAATTATAAAAAAGTAACAAAAAATTATAAAAACTTAAAAGTTAAAAAATAATAATAAAAAATACATAGTAATAATTAAAAAATATTAAGAACTTATAAAGATAAATAAAAAAGAAAAAATAATAATAACAATTAAAATAATAAGAAATATTAAATTAAATTTGAATCAAAATAAAAAATTAAACATATAATCCAAATTAAAAAAATTAAAATTCAAAGAATCAAAAAATTAAAAACGAAAATAAAAATAAGAATAATCAAAATTGAAAAAACTTTTAATTAAAATTTAAAAAGTAGCACATAATTAAAATTAAAAAATAATATAAATTAGAAAAATAATTAGAATTAAAAAAAAATTAAAAAATTATATAAACTTGTAAAGAATAATAAAACATTAAAAATTAAAAAAATAAAAAATAATACAAATTAAAATATAAAAAAAAAATAAAGACTTTTAAAGAATAATAAAAACTTAAAAATAAAAAAATAATAAATATTAAAATTTAAAAAAATAAAAATTAAATTTAATTTTAAATATATTAAAAATGTGATAAAAAAGTAATAAAAAATAAACGAAATTGAAAAATAATAATAATAAAACAAGAATAAAAATTAAAAAATAATATAAATTAAAACATTATAAAAAAATTATAAAAGCTTAAAAGTTACAAAAAATAATAACTATGTATTTTTTCATAGTAATAATTAAAAAATGTTTAGAACTTATAAAGATAAATAAAAAAGAAAAAAAAATAATAACAATTAAAATAATAAGAAATATTAAATTAAATTTTAATCAAAATAAAAAATTAAATATATAATCCAAATTAAAAAAATTAAAATTCAAAGAATCAAAAAATTAAAAACGAAAATAAAAATAAGAATAATCAAAATTGAAAAAAAATTTAATTAAAATTTAAAAAGTAGTACATAATTAAAATTAAAAAATAATATAAATTAGAAAAATAATTAGAATTAAAAAAAATTTAAAAAATTATATAAACTTGTAAAGAATAATAAAACATTTAAAATTAAAAAAATATAAAATAAGACAAATTAAAATATAAAAAAAAATAAAGACTTTTAAAGAATAATAAAAACTTAAAAATAAAAAAATAATACAAATTAAAAAATAATAAATATTACAATTTAAAACAATAAAAATTAAATTTAATTTGAAATATATTAAAAATGATTAAAAAGAAAAAATTATAAAATTTAGAAAACTAAAAAAAATTAAAATTCGAAATTTAAAAATAATAAAAAATAATAATAATCCAAAAAAAGTAGTAAAAATTAAAATATATCAAAAATTGCAAAATATTAAATATTTATTTCAATTATTTTTAATTGTTAAAATATTTTTATTTTTTATTATACTTTATAAGTTCTTAATATTTTTAATTATTACTATGTATTTTTTATTATTATTTGTTAACATTTAAGTTTTTATATATTTTTTATTATTCTTTATAAGATTTTAATATTTTTTAATTATTACTAAGTATTTTTTAACTTTTAAATTTTTATAATTTTTTATATTTTTTCAAATTAATTAATTAATTTAATTTCAAAAATAACTAAAAGTGAATTTAAATTTTAAATATCAAAAATGATTAAAAAGAAAAAATAATAATATTTAGAAAACTAATAAAAATTTAACATCCAAACTTAAAAATAATAAAAAATAAGAACATGTAATCCAAATTGAAAAATAGTAATTAAAATTAAAAAAGTAGTACATACCTACAATTAATATATAACAAAAATTGCAAAATATTAAAAAAATTAATAAATAAATAAAATTAAAAAATTAGAAAAACAAAAATTTAAAAATAATGAAAATTAAATATAATAAAAATTATATAAAATTAATAAATTAGTTAAATTTCAAAAATTTTAGTAATTTTTGAAATTAAAATAATTAATTAATTATGAAAAAATATAAAAACTAAAAAAACTAGTAAAAATTTAAAATACTTTATAATCCAAATTTGATAAAAAAGTAATAAAAAATAAACGAAATTGAAAAATAATAATAATTAAACAAGAATAAAAATTAAAAAATTATAAAAAAGTAACAAAAAATTATAAAAACTTAAAAGTTAAAAAATAATAATAAAATATACATAGTAATAATTAAAAAATATTAAGAACTTATAAAGATAAATAAAAAAGAAAAAAGAAATAATAAGAAATATTAAATTAAATTTTAATCAAAATAAAAAATTAAACATATAATCCAAATTAAAAAAATTAAAATTCAAAGAATCAAAAAATTAAAAACGAAAATAAAAATAAGAACAATCAAAATTGAAAAAAAATTTAATTAAAATTTAAAAAGTAGTACATAATTAAAAGTAAAAAATTATATAAATTAGAAAAATAATTAGAATTAAAAAAAAATTAAAAAATTATATAAACTTGTAAAGAATAATAAAACATTAAAAATTAAAAAAATATAAAATAATACAAATTAAAATATAAAAAAAAATAAAGACAGAATAATAAAAACTTAAAAATTACAATAATAATACAAATTAAAAAATAATAAGTATTAAAATTTAAAATAATAAAAATTAAATTTAATTTTAAATATATTAAAAAGAAAAAATTATAAAATTTAGGAAACTAAAAAAAATTAAACTTCGAAATTTAAAAATAATAAAAAATAATAATAATGCAAATTGAATAAATAGTAATTAAAATTAAAAAAGTAGTAAAAATTAAAATATAACAAAAATTGCAAAATATTAAATATTTATTTCAATTATTTTTAATTGTTAAAATATTTTTATTTTTTATTATACTTTATAAGTTCTTAATATTTTTAATTATTACTATGTATTTTTTATTATTTTTTTTTAACATTTAAGTTTTTATATATTTTTTATTATTCTTTATAAGATTTTAATATTTTTTAATTATTACTAAGTATTTTTTAACTTTTAGATTTTTATAATTTTTTATATTTTTTCAAATTAATTAATTAATTTAATTTCAAAAATTACTAAAATTTTTGAAATTTAAGTAATTTATTAATTTTATTCAATTTTTAAGTTTTTCTAATTTTTAAACTTTAATAAAAATTTTCAATTTAAAATAATTAATTAATTTGAAAAAAATAGAAACTGTAAAAAAAACTAAGAAAAATTAAACATACTTTATAATACAAATTTAAAAAAAAAGTAATAAAAAATAATCAAAATTTAAAAAAATAATAAATAAACAAGAATAAAAATTATAAAATAATAAAAATTAAAAAATAATAAAAATTAAAAAATAATAAAAATTATAAAATAATAAAAATTAAATTATTATAAAAATTAAAAAATAATTAACATTTAAAAAATAATCGACATTTAAAAAATAATTAAAATTTAAAAATAATAAAAGAACTAACTAAACTAAAACTAAAAAAACTAACTAAAATAATAAAAAATAAATCATCTTGGCAGCGGTGGGATTCGAACCCACGCCTCCGAGGAGACTGGTGCCTTAAACCAGCGCCTTAGACCGCTCGGCCACGCTACCACATAGCGGCGTGCTAGCTTACGTCTCACATGAGCTTGTTCAATGTGCAAATCAAAGAGTATATATCAAAGAGTATATATATAGAATAAGAGTAGTCAAGTCGAAAATTCGTGTGCAGTTGTGTCGCTTCAAACAAAGATATTTTAGAAAAATAGCCCAAAGAGATTATAGAATAAGAGCCAAGGAGATAAGAGAAGATTAGTAACCATTTCATTCTCCTCAAAGAGTATATATATAAGAAGAGTGACCACGAAAAAAGTTCATGTGCAGAGGTGAGTTTTTCTATCGAAGTGGTAGACATAAAAGGAAATTTAAATTGATTAAAAAAAGTTTTTTCTGCGTTTTCTTTGTTTCAATTTACGTTTAAGAATTTTATTTTGTGTGTTTATTGACATGTATGTGAAAAAGTGCAAGAAAAACACGCAAACTACAAGATTTTTAAATTTAATTTGTCATGAACTCATTTTTGCACACAAGTCGAAATCACCTTTCGTTGAGGTGAATGAAATGGCATCTCTTCTTATCTTGAATCTCTTTGCTTTATATATAAAATCTCTTTGATTCGTTTGCAGAGGTGAGTTCACGGCGACTGGTGGTGTAATGTAGAAATATTTACCACACTTGTGAGTCAAAGAGGTTAGATAGAAGAAGAGATTCCATTTAACTCACCACACCCAAACTTGAAATTCAACTCGTGTGCACAAGTTGGGTGCATGGCGAGATATCTTTGTTTCAACTAACGTATAATAATTTTATTTTGTGTGTTTATTGACGTGCATGTGAAAAAGTGAAAGAAAAGCACACATTATACCAAAGAGGTTAGATAGAAGAAGAGATTCCATTTAACTCACCACACCCAAACTTGAAATTCAACTCGTGTGCACAAGTTGGGTGCATGGCGAGATATCTTTGTTTTCTTTGTTTCAACTAACGTATAATGTGTGCTTTTCTTTCACTTTTTCACATGCACGTCAATAAACACACAAAATAAAATTATTATACGTTAGTTGAAACAAAGATATCTCGCCATGCACCCAACTTGTGCACACGAGTTGAATTTCAAGTTTGGGTGTGGTGAGTTAAATGGAATCTCTTCTTCTATCTAACCTCTTTGCATTATACGTTAGTTGAAACAAAGAAAACAAAGATATCTCGCCATGCACCCAACTTGTGCACACGAGTTGAATTTCAAGTTTGGGTGTGGTGAGTTAAATGGAATCTCTTCTTCTATCTAACCTCTTTGTGTGAGTAATGAGCTTGTTCAATGTGAAATGAATGCTGACAAACGTTCAGCGTTGCCAACCACTAAAATCGCGAACGGGTTTGGGAACTTGATATTTACATTTTTCTTAGAATATAGTGGGCAACGTTTGTTTATTATTTCAAAATTTGCATAAAACTTAAGATAAGACGTTTTTAACGAACAACGGAAAGTGAAAAATAGTTGTAGTTTAATAGGATTAAACGTGTTTTAATTTTTAGTCTCATTATAATTGTATTCCAATACAAAAAGACAAACTATTAAATAGATCTTCTCACAAAGATTTCGTCACTTTTGCGCAGGAAAAAATAAATCGTATGCAAATTTTAATGAGATAATTTTGGAAGGTGTACAATTTACATACATATGAGAAAGAAATATATCATTTATTTTGTGGTACTGTGGTACAATTTACACTATCAGAGTTTTGAGTGGTATGGTCGCTGGTCGTCCGTCTGTCTGTGTTTTTATGATTATAAATGCATTATTTTTCTCAATTATTTTTAAATAATTGCTGCAGATTTGGCAAATCCAAAGAAAATGGGAGAAAAACGATGGGCTTCCAAAAAAATGAGCACCCCCTGTGGTTGACTCGAGGATGCGTTATTTATTTTATTTGGCCTAGAAACTGTCGCCCCTTTCATCTAGCTATTAATGTCTAAAGTTCAATGATAAATATACCCCATCACACCGCCACCATACCCATCTCCAATTGGCACTCTTCTCCTCCTATCCACACATTGCGCTTGGCTGACTTGATGGTATATGACATTAGTTTTCGTGCATTGTGTTAATGAACCATGAAAAAAGAAAAGAGTGGAGGCAGCCCTTAAAGTGGCCATAATATATACATAGACACAGAGGCCCGAATGCATAAAAACTCAAGAAAAAAAATATGTTTGAATATGTCGGCCGCCAAAAGATGCAATCCGATTTGTCTTGGGGATAATAAATTTCATTTAATTGTACCACCACCAGCAGCAGCAGCATAAGCACCTATAGGCTACTTTTCTCCCCCTTTTTCCACTTTCCACTTTGCATTTGGGTTTTCTTTTTTTTTTGGGGACAAAATGCATAACAACTGTGCGAAGCGAATGCTTGATATTTTGATATTTTGATATTTGAGTTTTGAAAAGTAAAAGTCGTATTGAGTTTGTTTTGTTGCAATAGCATTCGATTAGATATTTAAATGGAAAATTTAAAAATAACTAACACTTTTGTTTTTAGCCAAAATATACGAGTACTCTATTCTGAGTTGAAAACAAAAGAAAGCAAAAAATTTCTTAAATTCGATTATTTGTTTTAGAAGAAGAAAATCGATTCGAGTACCCTACAAATGATAAACGAGGCTTTTATACAAAAATAAAATAGACGTATAGAAATGCCACCTTTTCTTATAGAAAAGAGGACCTTTTATATAGAAAATTGGACCTATCATATAGAAAAGTGAGATTTTCTTATAGAAAAGTTCACTCCTCCAGTGAAAAGTTCGCTCCAGCGAGCTTTTCTTATAGAAAAGTTCACTCCACTTCACTTTTCTTATAGAAAAGTTCACTCCAGTGAGCTTTTTTTATAGAAAAGTTCACTCTGGTGAGCTTTTCTTATAGAAAAGTTCACTCTGGTGAGCTTTTCTTATAGAAAAGTTCACTCTGGTGAGCTTTTCTTATAGAAAAGTTCACTCTGGTGAGCTTTTCTTATAGAAAAGTTCACTCTGGTGAGCTTTTCTTATAGAAAAGTTCACTCTGGTGAGCTTTTCATATAGAAAAGTTCACTCTGGTGAGCTTTTCTTATAGAAAAGTTCACTCTGGTGAGCTTTTCTTATAGAAAAGTTCACTCTGGTGAGCTTTTCTTATAGAAAAGTTCACTCTGGTGAGCTTTTATTATAGAAAAGTTCACTCTGCTGAGCTTTTCTTATAGAAAAGTTCACTCTGCTGAGCTTTTCTTATAGAAAAGTTCACTCTGCAGAGCTTTTCTTATAGAAAATTTCACTCTGGTGAGCTTTTCTTATAGAAAATTTCACTCTGGTGAGCTGTTCTTATAGAAAAGTTCACCCTGGCGAGCTTTTCTTATACAAAAGTTCACTCTGGTACAATAAATGTACCATTATCTCAGCATTTCGTCCCACTGTATTACTTTCCCGGCTGTGTTAGAGTTCACCTTGGGTCGCAGTTGCCAAACGACAGCTCCCATTATTCCACTTCTATGGGCTTTATTTCTGTTTTTTTGGTTTGTTTACGGTTAGTGTGGAGCAACAATTTCAGAGTTGCGCGTTGGGCGCTTCTCTGTTGTCCGTCGTCTGTCTATAACGACAACGACGAAGACGACTGTCGACTGTTTGTTTCTTAACATTTTAAATTTGAACTTTCTCACTGTGGCAGCAATAAAAAAGTGTTGAAATTTTCTTTTTTTTAGTGTTGTTCTCGTATAATTTTAGAACATCGCCGCCGATCCACAACAAACATACTTCAATTACTGAACTGAAAAAAAAGTAAAATATTTTCTTGTGAAGAGATTTCATTCCGTCGTTCTTTTGTGCGTTGTCTATGTAATTCAAACAGGTGCTGTTTTGTTTCGAGGAACGGGAACGTGAATACTCGTATGTACTTAGGCGGCACAAGTGCTGCCGAGAATTGTAATACGCTTGGGAAGTGATATCTTTTAAATGTCGGCAACATATACTTATGACCTGTGGGAAAGTTCATTGAATGTACTAGAAAGAAAAGTACACAAATCTCTATATAGTTAATTTACAAAGTGGTTTTCCGATGAGATTTCTTGGATAATTTATCAAGGATAGACTTTTTCTCCTTATAGTTTCAGATTTCTTTCCGAGAAAAATCTAGTGGAGGAATATCATTCATCACTTGAAAAGTGGCAGGCTTCGTCACTGCTAAGGAAGTGTTTTTCTCGCTGCAGATTGAATTTGAAGAATATCTATTTGTGGGCTTTTATTTACTCTATGTGTAAGGTACCTTTTTTTAATTTATTAGGGATTATGTGTATTTGTTGCCATAAATATTCCCAATTTGTCAATGTAACATAGCACACTGGGAGGTTTTTCTTAACTAGAATGTGCTATTCTAAAATATAAACTCATTAGATTGAACTTTTCTTGAATAAAAGTTCATTACAATGAACTTTTCTATAAGAAAAGCTCAATGAAATGAACGTTTCTATAAGGGAAGCTCAATAGAATGAACTATTCTATAAGAAAAACTCAATAGATTGAACTTTTCTATAAGAAAACCTCATTAGAATAAACTTTTCTATAAGAAAAGCTCATCAGAATGAACTTTTCTATAAGAAAAGCTCATTAGAGAATTTGTCTATAAGAAAAGCTCATTAGAATGAACTTTTTTATAAGAAAAGCTCATTAGAAAGAACTTTTCTATAAGTAAAGCTCATTAGAATGAACTTTTCTATAAGAAAAGCTCATTAGAATGAACTTTTCTATGAAAAAATACCATTAGAATCAACTTTTCTATGAGAAAAGCTCATTAGAATGAACTTTTCTACAAAAAAACTTTTCTGTAATAAAAGTTCATTAGAATGAAGAAAAGCTCATTAGAATTAACTTTTCTACAAGAAAAGCTAATTAGAATGAACTTTTCTGTGAGAAAAGCTAATTAGAATGAACTTTTCTGTAAGAAAAGCTCATTACAATGAACTTTTCTATAAGAAACGCCCATTACAATGAACTTTTCTATAAGAAAAGCTCATTACAATGAACTTTTCTATAAGAAAAGCTCATTACAATGAACTTTTCTATAAGAAAAGCTCATTACAATGAACTTTTCTATAAGAAAAGCTCATTACAATGAACTTTTCTATAAGAAAAGCTCATTACAATGAACTTTTCTATAAGAAAAGCTCATTACAATGAACTTTTCTATAAGAAAAGCTCATTACAATGAAGAAAAGCTCATTACAATGAACTTTTCTATAAGAAAAGCTCATTACAACGAACTTTTCTATAAGAAAAGCTCTTTAGAACGAACTTTTCTATAAGAAAAGCTAAATAGAATGAACTTTTCTATAAGAAAAGCTAATTAGAATGAACTTCTCTATAAGAAAAGCTCATTACAATGAACTTTTCTATAAAAAATGCTCATTACAATGAACTTTTCTATAAAAAAAGCTCATTACAATGAACTTTTCTATAACGTTTCTATAAGAAAAGCTCATTAGAATGAACTTTTTTATAAGAAAAGCTTATTAGAATGAAATTTTCTATAAGAAAAGCTTATTAGAATGAACTTTCTATAGGAAAAGCATATTAGGATGAAAACTTCACTCTTCGAAGGATTTTTTATATAAAGATTTCATTCCTTTGGGATTTTTCTTAAAGAAAAGTTCACTTTTCGTTAGTAGACGTCAAAAACTTTTTCTCTTCGAAAAATTTCAAAATTACCCACTGTTCCTAGAACCACTGGCTAGAAACTTCCATCAGCCTTAGGAATGAAAATAAGAAACTGTGAAAAGAGACTCGATTGCCGACATCGTGGGCGGATAGAAAAAGAAGCGGAAGATGAAAAAGAAAAATTAAAATTAAATAAAAACACACACTGGTGCTTTTGCCAAGAAGTAGAACCGAACCGTTGAAACGAACTTTTCTTGTCACTGCCGGATCTGTCGCCGCCAAATGGTGAATAGTGCTGACAAAAGGGCCACCATACGCCACCAACTGCATATTTTTAAAACTCATTTGCCAAGAGACTCCGCCAAGCATTGACTGTGTCGCATGAGTTGAATGACAGTCAGCCAGTCGGGCAGTCCGTCGGTTTGGGGGGGAAATGCAAGAATGAATGAATGGAAAACAAAATGTTGCACAAATCTCCAAAGATGTGTAGCAGTTCCACCGCCACAGATATCACCCACTTCTCTGCATAAGCCCCACAAATGGACACCACCAGAGTTGGACAGCAAAAAAAACTAAAATAAAAACAAATCGATTGTCGTTGCATCGAAGACCAGTTTCTTGGTTTCGCCATTAAGTAACCTTCTAAGGCAAGTTGTTGTGATTGGACTTTTTGGCGCAAAAGAAGCAGTAGTCTTTCATGAATGACAGACAGACGGACAAACCGATGACATGTTTGTGGAAAAATGGTCACAGATCTTGATTTTTACCCAACCTGGGGCGAAGTGAACTGAACTCCATCGACCATACTCCGCCTTCTCCACCCCATCTCTCCTCCCAAACTCTTAGAAAGTGAAGTGATTTATTTATGACTCTTTGTCCGTCCATCCGAATGTCTGTCCATACTTCCATGCGTCTGTGATTGAATGCGAAAGATCACCTCAAAAATAGAGTCATTTAAGATTTCCTGTAAATGCTATAAAAGGGAATTATGACTACACACGAAAGCGACAGCGCGATCGTTATGTAAAAACACTCGACTTAATTTTTCACTTCAGAGAAACAGGGAACTTCGAGTCAGATGGCTGGAAAAATAAGATGGGATGGGAATTGGAGATGCCTGTGGGGACACGGGACACTTTAAAAATAATTTTATTTTCAAAGTTGAAAAGGTCTTCAACAAAAAAATATTTATTATAGTCATTATGTCATTTTTATTCCCCAGTTTAAGGCATTTATGATAGCTGAGGAGATCGAGGATCGGGAGTAAATAAATTATGATCACCCTTTTGTGACACCTTTTACAATGCACTGTACTTAAATTGTCTGGTATAACTCCATGTAGAAAGGAAAAAAAGGTTATTAGATTGAACTATTCTGAACTCATTAAAATGAAATTTTCTGTAAGAAAAGCTCATTATACTGATTTTTTCTCTATAAAAAAGCTCATTAGCATGAACTTTTCTATAATAAAAGCTCATTAGATTGAACTTTTCTATAAGAAAGCTCATTACAATGAACTTTTCTATAAGAAAAGCTCTTTTCAATGAACTTTTCTATAAGAAAAGCTCATTACAATAAACTTTCTATAAGAAAAGCTCATTACAATGAACCTTTCTATAAGAAAAGCTCATTACAATGAACCTTTCTATAAGAAAAGCTCATTACAATGAACTTTTCTATAAGAAAAGCTAATTACAATGAACTTTTCTATAAGAAAAGCTAATTACAATGAACTTTTCTACAAGAAAAGCTCATTACAATGAACTTTTCTATAAGAAAAGCTCATTACAATGAACTTTTCTATAAGAAAAGCTCATTACAATGAACTTTTCTATAAGAAAAGCTCATTAGAATGAACTTTTCTATAAGAAAAGCTCATTAGAATGAACTTTTCTATAAGAAAAGCTCATTGGAATGAACTTTTCTATAAGAAAAGCTCATTAGAATGAACTTTTCTATAAGAAAAGCTCATTAGAATGAACTTTTCTATAAGAAAAGCTCATTACAATTAACTTTTCTATAAGAAAAGCTCATTACAATGAACTTTTCTATAAGAAAAGCTCATTACAATTAACTTTTCTATAAGAAAAGCTCATTACAATTAACTTTTCTATAAGAAAATCTCATTACAATTAACTGTTCTATACGAAAAGCTCATTGCAATTAACTCAATAGAATTAACTTTTCTATAGGAAAAGTTAATTAAAGTTATAATGAACTTTTCTATGAGAAAAGCTCACCAGAATGAACTTTTCTATGAGAAAGGCCCATTAGGATGAAATTTTCTATAAGAAAAATCTCATTAACATTAACTTTTATATAAGAAAAGCTTATTTGAATGAAATTTTATATAAGAAATACTCATAAGTATGTAGTTTTTTATGAGAAAAGGTCATTAGGACGAACTTTTCTATAAGAAAAGCACATTAGGACGAACTTTTCTGTAAGAAAAGCACATTAGAATGAACTTTTCTATGAGAAAAGCTTATTAGAATGAACTGTTCTATAAGAAAAGTTATTAGAATAACCTTTTCTAAAAAAAGCTAATTAGAATAAACTTCTCTATAAGAAAAGCTCATTAGAATGAAATTCTCTATAAGAAAAGCTCATTAGAATGAACTTTTCTATAAGAAAAGCTCATTAAAATGAACTTTTCTATAAGAAAAGCTTATTAGAATGAACTTTTCTATAAGAAAAGCTTATTAGAATAAACTTTTAAATAATAAAGGAGTATTTGAGGATAAAAGCTCATTATAATGAACTGGAGTACCTATTATAGTCGCCTAATCTTTAAAATTATTACTTTTTTCTCAGTGTATTTTATCGTGTGTACATCTTTCCTTGTTTTTTATATTTTTAGTATTTTTTTCACAATGATTTTACATTTTTTCCTTTGCACATTGAAATTAAACATTGCCCCGACTGTCATTGAGATAAATTGATGCATTTTCTTTTAAAACGATGCTCTTTCATGTAGTATTTCAATTAACAATAACTTGTGGGGTAGAATGGGGACTAATTGAAAATTCTGTAAAATGTCAGGCAATAAGGAAAGCTATGACATTCGATATTTAATATTTTGCTGTTCGATGAACATGAAGAATATTTGAAAGAAGAAGTCTGCAAAGAAATAATTGCACAATATTGAATTATGCTGAAGATGTACTACAGATAAAAGGTGTGATTATTGCAAATATAGTTATTTTTATGTTTTTATGCCGGATTAAAATTCTTGAGGAAAACAAAAAAAATATTTTTGAAAAATAAAAAAAAGGTGTAAGATCCCTTCGAATTATTAGCGGAGAAATGAACTGATAACATATTTAGATGTTGTTTGTTGGACTTTACTTTTGTTTATACGAAAATTTAATTCTGACCAATAGTTGTGAGTAAAACCCGACAGCAAGTACGAAATGTAAACTCCATCCGAGCTAATTTAGTACTTTCGCACAAATGCTTATGAAACCTACAAAGAAGTCTGCATTAGCTTTTTGAAAAATAGTGAAAGTGCTAAAGAAGCCTCAAGGCTGAGGAAGATACTAGCGATCAAACGTTCATCTTCATTGCTGGCAAATCTTTTTCCGCCAAGCCATTTTTGCGAAAAATAATTAGCTCCTTCGGCTAAATCTGGCGAATAATGTGCGTGCTGGAGCAATTCGAACTTAAATTCATGGATTTTGGCCGAGAGGATCTTTACCACTAAGATACCTACCAGAGAGGTTTGGGTTGGCATAATAGAAACTATGTACATCAAATTATTATAACAGATTAGATATTATTATAGATGGTTTGAAGCTTGAAGAGAAGCTGAGCTTCGGATTACACTGTAAAGAACATACGCTTGATATAGCTCACCGACTACCAAGTACTTTCAGAGCCTATCATGCTGAAATAAATTTACAACCAGCCCTCGACTGCAGCAGATCTCTTAACGAGATGGCTGAGCATTTTAACATAAACCTCATATAGGTATCTGGCCATAGGGATATACCGGATAACTGCAAAGTCGATGAAATTGATAGGAGGCAGTCAGGCTGTCCATGAGAGATGGACAGAACCTGCAGGATAGATAGACAAATTTGACAATGATATGATCTGAGAACGTCAAAATATGTATCTCCTCGCACTTAAGAGGAAAAAGTTGGCAGGGACCTCAATTGGTCTATGTTAGCTGATAACTCTGGCTTCCACCCTAACCTAAAACTATACTAAAATCATTGTTGTCGATCTGAAATTATCTTTCTATAGTCTTTAAAACTTGGGGATGTTCGATCAACCACACTGGGTATAGATGTTTGTAACGCCCCAAATATTGTAGCTAGACCCACTATAAAGTATACCGATCGATTCAGAATCACTAGAATATTCGATCTAACAATGCCTGTCCGCCCATCTTAAGTTTGTTCGCAATGTACAGGTACTTCGATGTTGATGAAATTTGGTGCAGAGTACTTCCTTGAATCTAGGACGAAACCTATTGAAATTGGTCAAAATCGGTTCAGATTTAGATATATCCCCCTTATATACAAATGCACATCCCGATGTGACATTTAAGCGGTATAGAAGCTTTATTATCTGGCAGATCTTAATTAAATTTAGCACAGGATAGTCCTATGAGACAGTAATTACTCTTGCCAAATTTCATAAAAATCAGTTCAGTGTTATATCTAGCTCCCATATATATGTACATCCCGATTTGGCATCTACGCGGTGTAGGAGTCGTATTTTGAATAGATAGGTCACCTAAAAATAAGAAGAAAAGTCAAAGGGCATATTTTCGATTTTGCTTATGGCGAATTCTTTTCTGCAAAAAAGTGCAACATTTTCATTACCCTTTTTCCGAAAACGGCACTTTTGTGATACTTTTTTGAAATTTGGTAATTAAGTTACTCGAATTTAGCACAACTAAAATTTCAAAATTTCAAAAAAGCGATATTATAGTGCAGTTTTCGGAAAAAGGGCAATGCAAGTGTTGCACTTTTTTGCAGAAAAGAATTCGCCAGTAGTTATGGAGTTATCGTAGGTTAATGTTTGAAAAATCGACTTTTTTTCTATTCAATGGGCTCAAAATCGAAAATTATAATAAAATAAATTTAAAAAAAATAAATTCGATAAAAATTTTTTGTTATCGATAACTGCCTAAGTAATCGATAACTTCCATAGTTATCGACTGTGGAAATTCGTAACAATTATTTGTATTTTTATTTAAAACAAAATTAAATGTGTATAAAGAAATTCAATAAAAAAGTTATATTACATGTTATCGATACCTCGTTAAATTATGGTGTTATCGTAGGTTAAAGTTTGAAAAATCGATTTTTTTCTTTTCATTTGGCTCAAAATCAAAAATTAGAATAAAATAAATTTAGAAAATAATTTCGATTACATTTTTAGATATCAAAAACTACCATAGTAATCGATAACTTCCACAATTATCGATGGTGGAAATTTATTATAAATTATTTGCATTTTTATTTAAAACAAAATTAAATGTAGAAAAAGGAATTGAATAAAAAACTTATATTACACGTACTTTAAAGACGCCTTGGTGCCCTTAGCCGCCTTCGGACATACCCCTGAAGCGAAAATCGTTAATCCCGACCAAAGGCTGACCACAGTGGAGAGATTCTAAAACCCCGGCCAAAGTACGAGCACGCAAAGACACTATGGTCCAATTTGCCGTCTTAGAACATTTCGATAACTCCTAAGTTCTCGACAATTTTTACCCTATTTTTATCTCGTTTTTTTCGTTCAAATGAACTTAAAAATAATAAAAAAGTAAACTCGATTTTTTTCAATTTTGATAACTAGTTATCGAAAATTTTTTTCCGTTTTTTTTCATATCGAGCTCATTTTACAAAAAAATTCAGCATTTTTTGATTTTGTCAAACTTTAACTTCCGATATGTTACTTGATAACTAAGCAAGAGATCGATAACATGACCCTTAATTATTCTTATTTAATGTCCTCTATCCTATATCATACTCTTTCCAAAATATGTATATATTTTAGAATGGACGATTAGATTTTTTGAATAATCAAAAACGAAAATTACAATACAATAAATTAAAAAAAAATAATTTCCATGACATTTTTTTTTTATCGATAACTGCCTTAGTTAACGATAACTTCCACAGTTATCGAAACTCGAAGTTATCGAAAAATTTTAGCAGATTTTTTCACTGTTTTTCATTCAAATGAACATAAAAATAATCAGAAAGAAAACTGTAGATTTTGTTTCAATTTTGATAACTAATTATCGAAAATTGTTTTTTCATTTTTTTCATATTGAGCTCATTTTACAAAAACGTTCAGTATTTTTTCGATTTTGTCAAACTTTAACTTCCGATGACTGGATAGATAAGTAAGATATCGATAACATGACCCAGAGTTTTTCTTATTTTATGTCCTCTATTAGTAATCGAAAATTTGTTTTCCGTTTTTTTATATTAAGCTTATTTCACAAAAAATCCAACAAAATCGAAAATTACAATAAAATAAATAAAAAAATCGATAAAACTTTTTTTATTGATAACTGTCTTAGTATTCGACAGCTTCCGCAGTTATCGAAACTCGAAGATATTGAAAATTTTTACCAGATTTTTTTTCAATGTTTTTCATTCAAATGAACTTTAAAATAATAATTTCAATTTTGATAACTAGTTATCGAAAATTGTTTTTCTGTCTCTTTTTCATATTGAACTCATTTTACAAAAAAAGTTCAGCATTTTTTCGATTTTGTCAAACTTTAACTTCCGATAACTTGATAAGTAAGTAAGATATCGACAACATGACTCAGAGTTTTTCTTATTTAATGTCTTCTAAAATATGTATATTTTTGAGAATGGAAGATTAGTTTGGATTTTTTGAATAATCAAAATCGAAAATTACAATAAAATAAATTAAAAAAAAATAATTTCGATAACATTTTTTTGCTATCGATAACTACCTTAGTAATTGATAACTTCCACTGTTATCCAAACTCGAAGTTATCGAAAATTTTTAACAGATATTTTTCATTCAAATGAACTCAAAATAATAAAAATGAAAACTATCGATTTTGTCAATTTTGATAACTAGTTATCGAAAATTGTTTTTCCATTTTTTTCATATTGAGCTCATTTTACAAAAAATATCTGAATTTTTTTGATTATGTCAAACTTTAACTTCCGATAACTTGATAACTAAGCCAGATATCGATAACATGACCCTGAGTTTTTCTTATTTACTGTCCTCTATCCCATATATCATACTCTTTCTGAAATATGTAAATTTTTTAGAATGTGAGATTAGTTTGGATTTTTTGAATAATCAATTTTGTATCGATTTGTTGAATACGATATTGTGAATATTTAAAGATTTTTTATTGCGTTTTAATAATTACACCTATACAATTAACTGCAAACTTCTGTTGATTCCCTTAATAAACGAAGTATAAACCACTTTAACCATAAATTAATTGAAATTTCCCAGCGAGGGTGAAATAGAATAAGCAAAACAAAACAAAAAAATCGGAAAAGGCCACACAACCACCAAGAAGTGATAATTCAATTAATTTTAAAGTCGAAATTAAAGCAAAAAAAGACAAACGAAAGAATCGAGCGTCAGCGTTAACGAGAGTGGCAGCAAAGAAGCAAAACAAAAACATATGTAGCAGCAGAGAGCTCCAACGAGAGCGCCATACAAAGAGTCTCTCTGTTTTTGTATGAGTGCTGCCGGCGAAGCATAAGTACATTGGAGTCAACATCAACGTTGACGTTGTGGTGCACGCTAGCGTCAACAGCTAAAGGAGCCCCCACAAAAGAAACTCTCTGTTTTTTATAAGTGCAGCCGAGTAAATTGGAGTGTTGGTTCGCCTAATGGAAAATCGACATCAATGTTGACGTCGTTGTGGGCGCTAACGTCAACAGCTAAAGGAGCCCCACGAACAAGTCTCTCTGTTTTTTATAAGTGGTGCCGGTGAAGAACGAGAATTTGGAGTCTTGGCTCGCTCGGCTAATGGGAAAACGACATCAACATTGAGGTTGTTGTAGACGCTAACGTCCACAGTCAGCGTAGACGCCAGACGATACACGATTGAAGATTGACTGAACTATTGTTTTGGTTTTCAAATCAGTTGAAAACTTGGCGTCGTGGTATTAAGTTGTTTTTTATTTTAAATGATAGTCGATTGTGTTGTGATTTGATTTAATTTGATTTGTAACATTCGACATGAGGGAATCATCAGCGGTATCAACGAAGAGATAATAAAGTGCATTCAAGCGACACCATGGGATTTATTTAAAGCAAATTCAAAGAAAAAAAAACGAAAAATAAAATTGTGAAGAAAAAAATAAAAATTTAAAAAAAATAATATAAAAAATCCAAAAAAAATATAAAAAATCATAAATTAAAAAATTTAAAATTTTCCAAATTTTTACAAAAAAAATTTGGTTTAATTTTGTTGTATTACAAAAAATTGTGGTAACGCAATTTTTCTTCTGAGAGAAAAATAATGAGCAAAAAAATGTGGAATAAAATTTTCAAAACTAAATCCAGTAAAAATGCCAAAACTTTGGCCGCCGCCACCAAAGTCAATAAACGTTGCAGTATCTATGAGGAATATCAGCAATTGAATGCGGCTTTGGATTTAACGAATAATGAAAAAGCCACCACAAGCTATGAAGATACCCCTTTGCCCACTTCTCTGAATAGGGTGGAAGGGGAAAATGAAAAATTGCTGCCACCGCCGCCGAAAACCACTTTGAATAAAGTGTTTACCACTTTAAAACGTTCTCAAAACACCGGAAAAGAGGCGACAACGACGACGACAACGGCGACAAAAAACGATGGGAAAAACGGAAATGAAAAGGGGGATAACACGAACAGTGAGTTGTCTTTAAGGGAAACTAAAATGCATGGAATTAATAATATTAATAATAATAATAAAAATAATAATAATGATAACAATACCACAACCACAAAAACCAATGCTGCAGCAGCAGCAGCAACAACATTTGTAAACAATAGCAGTAAAAGCAATACCTCGGCAGCAAATACCTTAGCCGAATGCAGCAACACCAACCACAACAACTTTATTGCCGGCAGTAGCAGCAGCAGCAACAATATCAATATCGGGCAAAATATAAATGAAAAAGGTGATGGTGTTGCCGTTGTTGGTGGCAACAACACACCTTATGATGCTGCTGCTGCCCCATTAAGTCATCATCAACTAACCGCAGCTACGAACAATAAACCCATGAAAAACCATGTAGAAAATTGCTACAATAATAACAGTAATGAAAATGAAAATTTTGCATGCAAAAATCTTCTTTCTAACCACAAAATAACAAAAACAGCAACAACATCGGCAGCAGCAACAGGAACCACAACATTATTGCCCCCAACATCAACACTATCCTCATCATCGTCAACATCAACATCAACAACAGAAAAAACGTCGCTGTCAAAGCCGCAACGTCTATCAAAAATTGTTATTGTTGTCAGAAAATTGAATAGCTCCCCACAATCGCTGCTAGCAACACCAACAACACCGAAGATAACTTCCGATCTAACCAACACCACCACCACCAACAATAATAACAGCATGAAAACTAAAACTAATTCAACTACTACTGCCACTAACTTCACTACTAACAAAGAAGCTACCGTTACATCGGTAGCCAATAATACCGCTACCAAAGCGATTACTAAAAAGGGTAAATGTTGTTGTTGTTTTTTAGAGTATTAGAAAAAATGACTTAAGTATAACTTTATATAGCAGAAACCCTACAATTAGAATATTTTTAGCTATCAGCACAAAAACATACCAGATTTCGTGCCAAAATCTTTAAATTAATGCCAAACCATACTTAAAATTAAGACAATTTGCTTAATATTAAGTAAACTGTCTTCATTTTAAGTATAAAATGACCTTAATTTACGAAATTTTGTATTTTTTGAAGAAGAAGCTAACGAATCTCCTCTGTCCTGGGATATGGTAATTCTTTATACTTCATTTCATACTTAAAATTAAGACAGTTTACTTAACATTAAACAAATTGTCTTAATGTAAAGTATGGTATGTCCTTATTATAAAGAATGGCCATATCCCAGGACAGAGGAGATTCGTTAACTTCTATACAGACGGTTCCAAACTCAATAATAAAGTGGGCTTTGGTGTCTTTTCTAAGGAACTTCAGCTATCACTTGCAAAAAGACTGAAAAGACTGCCTGATCACTGTAGTGTTTACCAGGCAGAAATCTTAGCTATTAAAGAGGTAGCGGAATGGCTGAAAATTAATGTACTGACCAAAGTCGGTAAAAATATTTCCTCTGATAGTCAGGCTGTTATCAAGTCCGTGGAAACTATATTCCTGAATTCAAAAACTGTCCTCGACTGTCGCAGATCTCTTAACGAGAGGTTGCTGAACAGTTCAATATTCGCCTGATATGGGTGCCGGGCCACATGGACGTACCAGAAAACTGCAAGGCAGATGAACTTGCAAGACTAGGAACTACCTTACACGCTCCAGGGTATCTGGAACATGTGGGCATGCCTCTAGCGACCTGCAAGCTCTTCTTGAGAGATAGTGCACTAACGGCATCAAATGACAGGTGGTCACTAGTCAGGAACTGCAAACATTCCAGGCTGATGTGGTCCGGTCTAGACTCAAAACGCACCAAAGCACTATTGTCGTTATCGAGAACGGACGTCTTAAGGCAGGGTTAGGCAAACGTAACCGTAACGCCCCCGTATAGTAACGAATCAGCTCATTCAATCTGATAGCTGATTCAATTCAGTGTAAACGATTAGCCAACGGAAACGAAACGGTCGGCAGAATCTGCTGAAATTTGATTTGGACGGTACGTTTACGTGCATTTGCAAACAAAATTAGTAAAATAATGAAAAAAGAATAAATTTAGGCGAAACTTTTGAATAGTAATGATAAATAAGTAATAAAATGAAAAATTAGTATCAAATAAATATAAAATCAAATTAATTTGTTGCTATTTTTTTGTGAATGCCTGAGTGATACAGCACGTTTTTCTATTTGTGGGTAATTGCTCCAGCGGTCAACGTTACGGCGACGCTAAAGTTAAATTACGGTTAAGTTTGACTAACTTGGCCTTTACTTATCATGTCTGTCTGTCATGCCAGGTCACTGTCTTATTGGATGGCACGCAGAGAGATTGAAGATATAATGACTATTCCAGACGCGGTGGAGAAGGTCGCGAGAGGGATAACTGAACCAGGTTTGATCTATTGTTATTCCTCATGTTGTTCTCTAACTCTTCTTCCACTCCTTTTTTCCATCTTGAGTAGTCGCCCCAAAAATCCCCATTAATGGCCATGGTTATTGTTTCCGATGTCCTAGTAGAATACAATTTTCTCCAGATCTTTTTCATTGTCTGCATCCTACGTGTATCGTCATGTGCCCTTATGTATGAATGCCAGAATTTTCCTTGGTTCTAGGCCTCAAATTTATTTTTCACGTGACCCCAAAGGAAGAAGTCGTGACCCCAAAGGTGTTAAATCACAAGATCACGGTGGCCAATTGTGATCACCTCTTCGTGAGATAACACGGTCCGGAAACTTTTCCCGTAACAGAGCAATGGTTTCGTTGCTTGTGCGGCACGTAGCGCCGTCTTGTTGAAAGTAAGCGTTATCCAGATCAATACCATCCAACTCCGACCATAACAAATCATTAATCATCTCTCGATAGCGCAATCCATTCGCCGTAACTGTTGATCCAACCTCATTTTCGAAAAAGTGAGGTCCAATGACCACGCCGGACCATAAACCGCACCAAACAGTCACACGTTGAGGATGGAGAGGCTTCTCAGCAATAACTCTTGGGTTTTCCGAGCCCCAGATGCGAAAATTTTGCTTGTTGACGTAGCCACCGAGGTGGAAATGGGCCTCATCAGTCAAGATGATTTTTCGATGGAATTCCGGATCATTTTCATGCATTTCAAGGACCCAATCAGCAAAGACACGACGTTGTTGATGATCGGCCGGCTTGAGTTCTTTTGTTAACTGAACTTTATAAGCCTTAAGACCCAAGTCTTTATGCAAGATACGGTGTAATGACCTTTGTGGAATGCCCAATTCCAAAGAACGACGAGGAATGGCCACATCTGGGTATTTTTCAACACTTTGGGCTACACATCACTAACTTGTCCCAACAGCTCGAATTTTTCCACCAATTTCTGTATTGCGGTCAGACAAGGTGCTTCACGACGACCCAAAAATGCTTTAGTTTTGCGAACTGTGACTGCAAGATTTTCACCATTTTTGTAGTGAGTTTGAATAATTTTTAGTAATGGCGTAGTTTCTACTTGTCAAATGTCAAAGAATAAAAGCTTCAAAAGTGACAGCTACCGAAATACCGGGCGATTCAAAATAACACCTCTTGTTGGAAAACCCTGTATTTCCCTAAGGTATTATTTTCAGTTTTTCTTAGCTTTAAAATTAAGGACCAAGATCTGCAGAATCAACTTCCACATTTTATTTCTCCATCATAAAATGGGGGGTATTAGGTTAAGGTAAAGAGTGGCTGTCGGTATGACAGGCTCACTTAGACATTGTGCTACCACAGGGACGTAAGGAAAACATACGTTTTTCCTAGCCCCTCCCATTGAACCTTTTTGATTGCTTTCGAAAGCTTAAATATTTACGGATTTTACAATCAGCCAGGTTTGCTAATTCTCCAAAGAAATTTCAACCTATGGTCGCCTGTCGCTTTCTGGGGAAAGAGAGTCTCGGAAACAGAAAGTATTCTACTGATTTGTCTTCCTCTTTGCCTCCCAAGCATCTGCAAAACTCTTTTCGCAAGACCCTCAAATTCTTTGCATTCTGTCGTAACAATTATGATAACTGAGACGTCCGGTCTCGTTGGTGCAATTAGATCTTAGGCAGGACAACATCTGCCTAGAATATTTGCAGTTCCTAACTAGAGAAGAGTCCTCAGATGAAGTTTCAAAATTTCAGAACGTACATTCAAGTATTTACCATATATTGCTACTGCGACATCGTTGACATATGCACATTATGCTCCAGTCGTGAGGGGTCGTCAGATGAAGTTCCAACGATTCAGAACGTACAGCTGAGTATATCCAGATACTGCTATTGCGACATCGTCTCAATCTACGCTTGCCTACCCTCATTAGTGGGAAGGTTCTCGGGTTCCCTTGGTCTTCTCTACTCCATCTACTTTGCAATGTCTGGAGTAGCCCAAGTCTTAATTCATTTTCCATGTGGGCGTTTTAGCGCCAGATTTTCTGGTTTGGATCTGCGTTGATAGTAGATTTCTGACCTTAAGAGTAAATCAATCGGTGATATTCCCACAAGAACTGTTGCTTCCACGGCTATTTTCCCAATTGAGTTTTTTGTGGAGCCATCGTATAATTCAACTTGAGCATTTGGTCAGCCAGTCAATGTACAGATGTCCAAAATGTCTTTACATAATTTGTATAATATTATTTTAGTTCGTAGTTGTATGTAGTTTATTCTACAGTTAGCTACTATTTGTCTTTAGTTTTACGATCTTTCATAGTTTTATGTAGCATATTATACAGTTAGCTACTGTCCAACATTATTGGTCCGATCCTCTTCTTTCAAAGCTTCAACATCACTTAACCAATCATTGTGTGCAATTGAGCCGAAATGATGATGAAGTTGCTCTAAACGATCATAGTTTTGAAGGCTCTCATCACCATCATCATCGTCGTTCATTTCCATTTGCCATGCTGCGCGCCGGAAGAGCTGTTTGGCAATACATACAATCTGCCAGACATTTTTGAATTGAACATTTTCGGTTTTCTTACTCGAAACACAAACTTTTGGAGTTGAATATTAATCGGGTGCTGAAAAAGAAATCTTCTTCATACTGTTTCGTGGCGTGATTTCGTAAATGTTTACAACACTAAAACAATTTAATGGGAAACTCTTCTACGAATCCCTAAGAAAATTTACCAAAAAACTACATAAAATGTAAATAAAACAAACTTAATCAAATATTTTGCAGTAAATATACCCGTATGTATACATATATGATATACATTGCATCAATATTAAAGCATTGAAATGAAACTTTTAGTAGTTGTTCTGTATTTTGACTTTCGAAGTTGCCAATAGAAGATCGGCAGTGCGATTTTCGAAATTTTGAATGGTTGTCACAATTAAATCCCCATTTATTGTCTATGCAAATACATAATATGATTGCGAACATAGTGTAATCCTCTCCATGGTGTCCGAAATTGCAGGCATCACTGCATACGCTCTTTTCGAGTCACTTTTTGACAATAATGTAGGGATGCATGGAAAGGCCGGATTGCAGGTGGTTTGAAATGCGTGAAGTTCTAAACTGATGGCTCTAATCTTAATGGTAAATTTGACCTTAGGGGCTATTCCAAAGATCTGGGGCAATTTATAGCTCAAATGCTGTCTGATCAGTGTAGTATTTACTAGACTGAAATGTTGGAGCGGAATGGCGGAAATGTAACGTTCTAAAAGTTCGAATCTTTTTGCTGCTATTAAACCCCTCGATTCTATATTCCAGAATACAGGAACAGCTCTCAACTGACTCAGATCGCTTAACGAGACGGCTGATCAGCTCAATATCCAAATGATATGCCTGTCTGACTTCCTGCACTTTCCAGGGAACTTCAATGAAAATTAGCTTACAAGGCTAGGATCTATTTTACATGCTCCATCGGAACTGGTATATTGAATAGGTGGACATACCTCTAGCGATCTGAAAGCTATTCTTAAGAGATAGTGACCTTCAAGAACATTCCTAAGCTGCCGAAGATCTCTTAACAATATGGGTGATCAATTTAAAATCCACCTGATCCACCGGCCTACAAAAACATTCTAGGGAACTGCAGTGCAGATGATCTTAAAGGCTAGTAACTGTTTTACATGCTCCCGGGGAACTGTAATATACGGGTATGCCTCTAGCGACCTGAAACCTCGAATTGAAACATGATGCCCTTATGGCAACAGGTGATCATTAGTCAGAAACTGTACAATCCAAGCTGATGTAGCCCCGTCGAAACTCGAAATGCATTAGTCTTATTAGACGGCACACAGAGGGACTTAGTCTTAGTAAATTCATTTTTCTCCTTAGTTGGGTTATCTAGAACTTAGTAGACGACCAGTTGGATTATCAACTCCTTTGTAGGTGGACAGTTGGTTTACTATTACTGCTCCTTAGTAGACAACAATTTGGGTTATCTACTCTTTAATTGACGACCACTTGGTTTATCTAATGCTTTGTTGATGATCAGTTGGGTTATATTTTCCTTAGCAGACGTCCAGTTGGGTTATCTACTCCTTAGTAGACGACCAGTTGAATTATCTACTCCTTAGTATATATACAATTGGTTGATCTACTCCATAGTAGACTACAAGTTGGTTTATCTACTTCTTAGTAGATGACCAGTTGGGTAATGTACTCCTTAGTAGAGGTACATTTGGGTTATCTACTCCTTAGTAGACGACAAGTTAGGTAATCTTCTCCTTAGTAGACGCTAAGTTAGGTTATCTTCTCCTTAGATGACGATCAGTGGGTTTTTCTACCATTTAGTTGAAATACAGTTGGGTTAACTACTCCTTAGTAAAGCCCAAGTTCGGTTATCTATTCCTTAGTAGAGGAACACTTGGGTTATATACTCCTTCGTAGATGACCAGTTGGGTTGTATACTCTTTATTTAACGACCAATAGGGTTATATACTCCTCAGTAGAGGATCAGTTGGGTTATCTACTCATTAGTAGAGGACCAGTTGGGTTATATAATCCTTAGTTGACGATGAGTTGCTTCAATTACTCCTTAGTTGACGGTGACTTACTTAGTAGAGGACCAATTGGGTAGTATACTCCTTAGTAGAGGACCAGTAGTGTTATCTACCCCTTAGTAGAGGCCTAGTTGGGTTGTATACTTCTTACATAAAGATCAGTCGGGTTGTATACTCCTTACTTAAAGATCTGTTTGGTTATTTACTCCTTAGTAGGTATAAGTTTGGGTTATATACTCCTTAGTTGACGTTGAGTAGGGCTATATACTCCTTAGTTGACGTTATCTACTACTTAGTTGACTCCATTTGGGTTATCTACTCCTTAGTATAAGACCAATTGGGTTATGTATTCCTTAGTTTGGAACCAAATGGATAAACTACTCCTTATTTGAAGACCAGTTGGGTTGTATACTCCTTAGTTAAGGACAAATTGGTTTATCTACCCCTTAGTAGATGACTAGTTGTCTTATCTATTCCTTGGTTGACGATCAGTTGCTTTATCTACTCCTTTGTATAGGACCAGTTGGGTTATCTACTTCATAGTAGGGGAATAGTTGGGTTATCTACTGCTTAGTAAAGGACCACTTGGGTTATCTACTCCTTAGTAGAGGGTCAGTTAGGTTGTATTCTTCTTAGTAGAAAATCAGTTGGGTTGTTAACTCCTTATTAAACGAGCAGTTGGGTTATCTACTTATTTAACAAACTGTTGGAGTATCTACTTCATAGTATACGACCAGTTGGTTATATTCTGTTTTTTTTTTTATTCCAGGTGGGTTATCTACTTCTTAGTAGAGGACCAGTTGAGTTATCTACACTTTATTTGCGTGTTATTTACTCCTTATCTACTTTGTAGTAGGGGGCAAGTTGGGTTCAATACTACTTAGTTAAGGATCAATTGTGTTATTTTGCTTCGTAGGGATATTGTTCGGTTATATACTTCTTAGTAGGGTACCAGTTGGGTTATCTACTGCTTAGTTGACTCCAGTTGAGGTATCTACTCCTTAGTAGAGGACCAATTTGGTTATCTACTCCTTAGTTGTCGATCACTTGCTTCATTTACTACTTGGTAGATGATCAGTTTGGTTATCTACTCGATAGTTGACAATCAGTTAGGTTATTTACGCCTTAGTAGAGGTATCGTTGGATTATCTACTCCTTAGTAGAGGACTAGATGGGTTATCTACTTCTTAGTTGACTTCAGTTGGGCTATCCACTTCTTAGTTGGGTTATTTACTCAGAAGTTGGATTATTCTGTAAATGTAAGACGTATTTGCATTTTTAATTCATACATTTAATTCCATAAAGGAGAATTCTTACTATGAATGTATCATTGGGACAAAAAGACAATTTGCATTTTGATAAGCTTTGAATACATTGCTTTTTCTGGGTTAAAAGCCTACTTAATGATGTCTGTGATCGTAAATTTCTTCTTCTGCTCTTTGCTCAACAAAGATTTTATTTAGTCATACTTATCTATCTGCTAGAGTTGTGCGACAAGTATATTAATCTAGATTCTTTTTTTGTTTTGCCATTTACTTCTCATAATTAAATGTGTAATTGAAAAAAAAAAAACGCTTAAGTTCTTGTGGGCTGTGGATGGATGGCGATGGATGAGTAAAGAAGGACGGACCAGAAACTAAAAAACTAAACTCAATGAATTCACGCGCAACAATTGTTATGGAATTAATCAGACGATTTTGTCGGATGGCATGGTATGCCCATGCAATTGTTGTGAATCAACATGAAATAATTTAAACAAAAGTGAATAACATAGTCAACAACAGCATGAAAAGCGGGGGAATGCTGCTAATGTTGCTGATGTTGGTCGTCGTCATCCTCATCATCAGCTATTCAGCTTCATGATCACTTTGATCATACTGTTCAATTCACAAGATTCTCTTTATGTAATAATGTTAATGATGATTTTTTTGTCATTCCATTGTTTTTTGAATTTTTGTAAATTTTCCCAAAGATTCAAAAAAATTCTCATATATTGTCACTTTTTTTCTGTCTTCATAACAAAATTTTGTAATCCACTTTGTTTTGTTACATTTTACGAATGCTATTTTTCGCCGACAGATTTATGCAGTGAAGTGAAAAGGGAAAAGCTTTTTTTCCAAAGTGAAAAATATGACTTTTTCGTTTTTCCACCCAAAAAAAACAGAAACAATGTACACATTTATGTCACCCATTTAGATATGGATGGTTTTTTTTCTTATCCGAAAAAGACACAAAAACATACCTCATTATGACTCTGAAGGTCTGAAGGTGCTGATGATGATGCAGATGATAATGATTATTTTGTTTGACCCACAATAGTGCCAGAATATTTATTATGTTTTGTAGTATATGAGTCCTCCTCATCTCATCGGATATTTTACGATTTCTAATTATAACCAAATCTAAAGAAAGCTGCATCCATCCATCCATATAGTCGAAGCATCAGTGGCAGCAACACTTTCAACTTCTCCTGCCACTGTGAAAACAAATATTGCACATAGTAAGCAGTCCGTCTTCTCCCGAAGTTAATGACAGGGTTAGGAAATGAAAAGATAAAATAAATTACTTGCGTTCTTTAATTTCAGGTTTATCTTAATCAAAAAATTACGAAATTTATAGATTTTATTTATTAACAAATATAAAATATTGGAATTTTTTTTTAAAAATTTTAAATTTTTACAAAGTTTGTGTTATATCTTTCCAGTACTGATATTCGTACTATCGATAAATTTATATATCAAACAGGTTGGTTTCAATGAGGGGCATTTCAGCCCGTGGTAACACTAGGGACCTAAACTGGTCTATGTGAGCTTGTAAAAAAAATACGGCTGACACCCTAACCTAAACCTAAACCTTCTGTTATAGTTTTGTTTTATTTGATCTGCTTTCACAGTCATATTTTGATTTTTCCTTAGTTTGGCTCAAGATCGTTTTCTTGTTTTTCAGCATATGAAAACAATTTTTTTAACCAACATTTTTCCTTTCCTCCCTCCCGTAGATTGCCTTATTCGAACTCCCATTGGCAATAGCCTTACTTCAGTCAATCATTAGAATATATATGCACAGCTCAAGTTACATTAAACGAGAACTACTTGCTCAAAAGCACAGACAATCACTAATCATCATCCCCATACATCAACCAACTTCTACTCTCGTGAGTCTTTGGTAAGTACTCGCAAAACAATCGTGTGCATTTTTTACATCGTAAAGACTCACAAGAACTTTCGTCAGAACTCATATAGCTTTGCTACTTCCAAACCCTGACCAGTTGTCCGTCAGTAAATTAGCTCCAAATGTTTCTTTTTAAAGGAATACAAGCAAGCAAGCAAGCATCTATGATGACTCATCCGATTTGTGGCCGACTGGTAGCAATTGGTGTTGTTTTTTTGTTGTTTTTTATTTTGTTCCGCTGAAGATCATCAAATGGATATGCTCTGAGTCTGAGTCTTAGGCAATCTCTATGGTCGGTCGTCTGAAAGTCTGTCCAGACGCACATAATATGTACTCGTACAGAAAATAATGCTGATGCACATAATACTGCACTTTCGGGTGTTGAAATGGTCAATGATCTTATGATATTTTAACAAGATTTTGTTATGTACCACAGTGTGTAAATTGATTGTATACTCGACAGTTTGTGGGGTTGGTTGGTTGTACGGATGCTCAGTTCATAGCTCTAATAGTGATAAAAGAAATCTATTGTTTCCTCAAAAAAACGGTAGAAGAAAATAATTAAGATTGTTTGTTAAGATTTTAACAAGATTCAACTAATTAACGGAAAATGAGATTTTTTGCTTTGGAGATTTATGATCTGCTCTAATGGCAAGATATTGGACACTTCTTTGTGGTCAGCAAAATAAATCCTATTAAAAATTTTAATTACTCTATATTACACAAACTCAAGTCAGAGATTTTTTTAATTTGAAATACTTTCATTTGGGAGTGAATCCGGGGAGGAAATAAAGATATTGTCGAGAGAAAACAAAAAAAAATTAAAAAAAAAATTCGTTGAAAGTAAAAGTGTATTTGAGGATTAAAATTTAAATAGGGTTGTGCAGTATTTTCCTGCTTGTTCAGACCTTTTCAGGGTAGTCAGTACGAAATATGCCATAGTCGCAATTGTCAATCCCCTGACTTTATCCACAGAACTCATAATATATTTGTGCTAATTTATTGTTAATATAATTTGACACTAGTTTAAAATATGAGTTCCAATTATAAAGTCTTTTTTCTTATTATTGTTAATAAAATATTACACAAGAGGTGTTATTTTGGTATTCAAAGAAAAATGCCACTTTTTGAGATAAATGATCGGATGTTTATTTCATAATAAAGAGGAAGGTATGCCGTTAATAATGAAAAACAACATCAGCCAAATGGCCACCACGACCACGCTTACAGGACCATATCCTTTTCCTGAAATTTTCCATAACCAAATCGCAAAGTGGCTGCCCTATGTCCTCGATAGCCTCACGAATTCTATCTTTGAGGTCTTGAATCGACGCTGGGCTGTTGGCGTAGACCTTATCTTTCACGTGGCCCCAATGGAAGAAGTCGCAAGGTGTTAAATCATAAGATCTCGGTGGCCAATTGTGATTACCTCTTCGAGAGATAACACGGTCCGGAAACTTTTCCCGTAACAGGGCAATGGTTTCGTTGCTTGTGTGTCACGTAGCGCCGTCTTGTTGAAAGTAAACGTTGTCCAGATCAATACCATCCAACTCTGAACATAAAAAATCATTAATCATCTCTCGATAGCGCAATCCATTCGCCGTAACTGTTGATCCAACCTCATTTTCGAAAAAGTAAGGTCCAATGACCACGCCGGACCATAAACCGCACCAAACAGTCACACGTTGAGGATGATGAGGCTTCTCAACAATAACTCTTGGGGTTTCCGAGCTCCAGATGCGACAATTTTGCTTGTTGATGTAGTGGAAATGGGCCTCATCAGTCAAGATGATTTTTCGATGGATTTCCGGATCATTTTCATGCATTTCAAGGACCCTATCAGCAAAGACACGACGTTGTTGATGATCGGCCGGCTTGAGTTCTTGTGTTAACTGAACTTTATAAGCCTTAAGACCCAAGTCTTTATGCAAGATACGGCGTAATGACGTTTGTGGAATGCCCAATTCCAAAGAACGCCGAGGAATGGACAAACCTGGGTTTTCTTCAACACTTTGGGCTACAGCAGCAATATTCTCAGTTGTTGTTGAGCGACGTGCATGGGTTTTATTCTTCACATCACTAACTTGTCCCAACAGCTCCAATTTTTCCACCAATTTATTGCGGTCCGACAATAACTAAAATAGGTTAGGTTAGGTTAGGTTATGTTAGGTTAGGTTATGTTAGGTTAGGTTAGGTTAGGTTAGGTTAGGTTAGGTTAGGTTAGGTTAGGTTAGGTTAGGTTAGGTTAGGTTAGGTTAGGTTAGGTTAGGTTAGGTTAGGTTAGGTTAGGTTAGGTTAGGTTAGGTTAGGTTAGGTTAGGTTATGTTAGGTTAGGTTAGGTTAGGTTAGGTTAGGTTACGCTGCGCTACGTTACGTTACGTTAGGTAAGATTAGGTTAGGTTAAGCAAGGTAATGATTGGCTAGGTTAGGTTAGGTGAGGTCACTTAGGCTATATAGTCCATTGTGCTACCACAGGGACGTAAGGCAGAACATAAGTTTTCCCTTGCTTCTCCCGTTGAAACAATTTGATTGATTTAAAAAACGTAAAATTTGGCAGATTTTAACATCAGCAAAGTTTGCTAGCTCCCCAATGAAATGAGAGCCTTGGGTAGCATGCTGCATTGGTTCCCCCTCCTCTTTGTCTCCTCAGCTTCTACAAATGTCATTTTGTCTCCGCCGTTCAATTTTAATCTCTCTGCCGTTCAATAAGGCAGTGACCGTCATGACAGACACGATAAGTGTGACGTCGGGTCTCACGACAGCAGGACGTTGGTGCGTTTGAAGTTCCCTTGTCGTTAGTGCACTTTCACTCAAACTTGGAAGGTCCATAGTGGCATGCCCACATATTCCAGTTCCCCTGAAGTGTGTAAGGTAGTCCCTAGTCTTGCAAGTTAATCTAGGGGACTATTGAACTGTTCACCATCTCGTTAAGGGCCCTGCGACAGTCGATAGCAGCTTTTTAATTTTTTTTAATTCCGGAATTTTAATTTCCAGGGACTTCATAGCAGCCTAACTATCAGAGAAAATATTGATACGAGACTTGAGACTTTAGTCAGAACATTAATTTTGGCCATTCTGTAACCTCTCTAATAGCAAAGATTTCAGCCTGGTAAAGACTACTTCGATCAGCATTGTTTTTGCAATAAATAGCTGAAGTTCTTCAGAAAAGACAACAAAGCCCACTTGCCTGTTGAGTTTGAAAGCGTCTGTATAAAAGTTTTCGAATCTCTCTTATCCTACGGCACGGCCATTCCATTCTGATCTATCAGGTATAACAGGGAGATACTTCTTGTCAAAAAATGGTTCAGACATAGTGTAATCAACAATGCCTAGAATGTTAGACATTGTGTCTAGAATGACACAATATATGTAGTATAACATTTAGAGCCTCAGTTATCAGCCATGGCAGCTATTCGCTGAACTTTGTTTACGTCCACCAGACGGCATTATCGTGTGATTATTCTCTATGCACGGGTTCAGACCTCCCGCGGTGTCCTATCGTATTTTTGCAAGGCGATCTACGAATCCTATAGTTCCCATCTATTCCAAGGACGGGGACTGGACAGTGATCCCAGATGTGTCACCAGTCCATGATTTTCTGCAGTCTAACTGGTAGTATCTTCGGCTACGCTGTCTGGCCAGAGTCTTTAATCTGGTACCACGAAAGTCAGGAATTCCCCTGAAACGTAGGTTCTGCCCTGACTTTTGGTGTGGTTCCTTCGGGGGTATAGTTACATGACCCATATGTAACCAAAAGGAGGAGGGCAAAAGTGTTCAGAAACACGGAATTGTGTGGTAATCATGCACAATGTGTCTGGAGGCCTTGGTCAACGAATGTATTCATCCAGGTGCTAAGAGCACGGCGGGGTTAAGCCTATTGGAAGGAAATCACCTAAATCCAGAATACCTATCTTCACTTTTACAAATTGGTTTAACCTGCCAGACAGTGGCATTGCTAGCCCGCGTTAAAGCATGCCGCACTGTCACCACATATGCCTTGCCGGTTATAATGGGGGCAACCTCATTGAAGCTTAAGATAGTGAGGTCTCTTGATTTCGTATGAGAAGGTGAGTGATTTTGCCACGTGATTAGTAGGTGGTGCACCTGGCATGGAGCACATTCCTAGTGCAGAGTTGGTGGCACATCTGTGACTATGACTTTTTCGAGGTGGCGGGAGAGGCGGGATTCTCCCACTTGTGGTAGAGTTATTTACCGTACTTCGTACCAAATGTTTCATTTGTCGATTCACACAGGTTTTTCGATTTCAGTATGAAATTAGGCATCCTCCTTAAAAGACAGAATTCTCTAAATGAGTTTTTATTAAGGCCAGCATTAAGACCGACTTCCCTTTGTTGTTGAGGAGCCCCGAGTGAGGACGTTCAACATTTGCTTTGCAACTGTCATTTGTATTATAGCTTTAGAGACTCCAGGAATGGGCGTTAGTTTCATCACATGAAACGTTGTCATGTGCTGAGGAGTTTGCTTGCCGAATGTTTTACTCCTCATGTATTACATGTATTACTCCTCATGTATTATTATATAATACATGTATTACTCCTCATGTATTATTAGATTTAGGTCTTGTTGGGGGCTCGCTCGGGCGAAGCCTTAAGATTGGGTGCCGTTAACCGACTCCGTACGGAAGAGGTGCATACCAATTCTAAAAGTTTTGCCTATTTGTTAATTATATTAAATAAAACAATGTTCCCTATTCAAAAGTGCCCCACTGTAGGTTCAATAGAATAAATGATTTCTTTTCTTTGGCATCTAAAATTAATGATCTTCTACTGGTCTTTCTTCCTAAGTATATATGTCGAGGTTCATAAACTGCCGGTTATGGTTTTTGCATACGTTAGTCAATTTCAATAATTTAAGTATGTTTTCCATTAAAAAGCCGAAAGTATTTCAACACGTCTCGGTTACTTTCCAAATAAAAATGTCGACCGCAACACACAGTTCTTTCTTGATTTTTTTATAATGACCTTTAAGAAACCAGTTGTAGTTGCCCCTTAGTATGTGATTTAATAGTTTTTTTTCCGTGCAGTTGAGTTGGAAGTTCTCTGGTCTTTCTGGTTCCCTTGGCTACGTTACAAAAGATCAGAAGAAAAAATCAAAAAAAAGTTTTGAAAAACATTTCAAGTAGACCGTTGTTGGAAAAACTTTGTAAAACTACAAAACGCTTACGTTTTGTACTATGTTCAAGTGCTAATTTTATGCAATTCTTTGGTCTTCATCACATGATTGGTGTTCCTCTTGTGGCAAAAAGGTCATTCTTCTTTGGTCTGTCCAGTCCAGACATGCTGATGTAAATCTCTCCACGGGTACTTGTATATTTCTTGTGCTGTTTTCTTGTTTTCATTTAGCTTGAAATACATATATGTTTTGTATCGTTGTACAAACATATTCCTGGAAATTTATTTCGTATTTTGAAATACATTATGTTTCAACATTTTAGCTAAGCAGTGTTGCAACTTTTTGTGTTCCACACACGCTCGCTAGAGTGCTTTGTTAGAATTTCGAAAACATTAATAAGAACCTGAAACGGAAGTGTCATAACGTACTCCTCGGCCATCTAGTGTCAGCATAACGAAATGTGATCATTGACAGAAGTGATGTTCGAGCACGTTTTGTGAAGAAATAAAATATCTGTTTTTGTAAAGCATTTTCGATAAACATCGTCAAGTGTCAACTTCGACATAGAAGTTAATTTGTCTTGTCATAATTGGCAAAAAATAAAATGGAAAGTTTTTAGCATTTTATCGTTATAATTTAAAATTGTAATTATAAGAAATCATTAAAATGTATGTCAAATTAATAAAACTTAGGTAAAATAAAACTTGTGTAAAAACCAACAAAATACTTCTTGACCGCTACAGAGAAATCTTTTGCATAAATTTCATAAAGTTGCAAAAACATTCAAAAATATTTTTTTCTTTTTAAAATAAATCTAAAATTTCGCCATTTTGTCACAGAGAAATCTTTTATTTTATTTATTTTATTTATTTTATTTATTTTATTTATTTTATTTATTTTATTTATTTTATTTATTTTATTTATTTTATTTATTTTATTTATTTTATTTATTTTATTTATTTTATTTATTTTATTTATTTTATTTATTTTATTTATTTTATTTATTTTATTTATTTTATTTATTTTATTTATTTTATTTATTTTATTTATTTTATTTATTTTATTTATTTTATTTATTTTATTTATTTTATTTATTTTATTTATTTTATTTATTTTATTTATTTTATTTATTTTATTTATTTTATTTATTTTATTTATTTTATTTATTTTATTTATTTTATTTATTTTATTTATTTTATTTATTTTATTTATTTTATTTATTTTATTTATTTTATTTATTTAATTTATATTATTTATTTTATTTATTTTATTTATTTTATTTATTTTATTTATTTTATTTATTTTATTTATTTTATTTATTTTATTTATTTTATTTATTTTATTTATTTTATTTATTTTATTTATTTTATTTATTTTATTTATTTTATTTATTTTATTTATTTTATTTATTTTATTTATTTTATTTATTTTATTTATTTTATTTATTTTATTTATTTTATTTATTTTATTTATTTTATTTATTTTATTTATTTTATTTATTTTATTTATTTTATTTATTTTATTTATTTTATTTATTTTATTTATTTTATTTATTTTATTTATTTTATTTATTTTATTTATTTTATTTATTTTATTTATTTTATTTATTTTATTTATTTTATTTATTTTATGTATTTTATGTATTTTATTTATTTTATTTATTTTATTTATTTTATTTATTTTATTTATTTTATTTATTTTATTTATTTTATTTATTTTATTTATTTTATTTATTTTATTTATTTTATTTATTTTATTTATTTTATTTATTTTATTTATTTTATTTATTTTATTTATTTTATTTATTTTATTTATTTTATTTATTTTATTTATTTTATTTATTTTATTTATTTTATTTATTTTATTTATTTTATTTATTTTATTTATTTTATTTATTTTATTTATTTTATTTATTTTATTTATTTTATTTATTTTATTTATTTTATTTATTTTATTTATTTTATTTATTTTATTTATTTTATTTATTTTATTTATTTTATTTATTTTATTTATTTTATTTATTTTATTTATTTTATTTATTTTATTTATTTTATTTATTTTATTTATTTTATTTATTTTATTTATTTTATTTATTTTATTTATTTTATTTATTTTATTTATTTTATTTATTTTATTTATTTTATTTATTTTATTTATTTTATTTATTTTATTTATTTTATTTATTTTATTTATTTTATTTATTTTATTTATTTTATTTATTTTATTTATTTTATTTATTTTATTTATTTTATTTATTTTATTTATTTTATTTATTTTATTTATTTTATTTATTTTATTTATTTTATTTATTTTATTTGTTGTATTGTAGTTATGAATAATCTCTATAATGTTTTAAGGCACTCACCCTAATAAGCTAAAATTTAATTAATATAAAACTTGTGTAAAATCGTATAAATCATCTTTGAGATTAATTTCTCGGATATAAGAAGGCCATAAGAATTAAAAAAACCACAGGTTTATAAAAAAGTGTATCTGTCATAAAAACTAAATTTGTGCCCAAAAAAAAGTTTTTTTTGTGTTACTGAGCATTTTGTGGTACATTTTTGGGATATTTAGTGTATTTAAATTAAAATAAAATTTGCATCACTGAAAAGCTGGTTTTCCCAAGATCGCATTTTTTAGGTATTTGAATCATTTTGTGTTTGATCGAATATAAGATACTTTGTATCTTGCTTAGGTGCTCACTCTAAAGTATGGCTCTAACTTAACATGGCTAAAGAGTCTCAATGTAACAATTTCTCCAAATCAATAAGTGTTTTTTAAGCGGAGCTTAAACCTCATTTTGTTTTCAAGCTTTTATGGACTATATTATATTTTAATAATGATTACAAAAGTACAATGGCAAGCTATAGATATTTGAATGAAAAAGGTTTAAAAATGGGACTTATCTTAATTGATTTAGTCACAAGCCAAGACATTTTAACGCCTACATATTGGACAAACATTTCAAAATTCAAATTCAAATTATCAAATGCAATATTAAAATCAATTTTTAATATTTAAGTTTCTTTGCGTTTTCTAACTTGATGAGTTTTCTTAGCCATGATATGTTTAAATTACACGACTCGTTTGCCCCATAAAATTAGATGTATACTGTAGTTGCTAGGGTTCAAATCCCAACCTGTTCTGCCATGAATAACCCACATTTATCACTGCAGCCGCTGTGATACACATTACATTCATATGCCGCCGCCGCGGCCTCCGTCAAAGCTGTCACAGTTTCCCAGAGTATTTTGTACAACACTTAATAAATATCAGACACATCTACTTAAGAGATTTAAATAAAGATTTAAATCACATTTGCATGAGTAGAGTACGCCATGGAAGACTCATGGAACATGTGGAACTGATTGACTGGTTGTCTTGTTGTCTCGATGGTCGGTAAAAGAAAAGAAGAGGGCGCGTGCTTCAATCAAAAGTGATGAAAACGAAAATAAATTCCAATTAAAAAAGTGTTACTGAGTGGCCGGTAAAGAGAGAGTGAACATAAAAAAATATTAAATTGTGGGTGTCAATCACAACGCAGCAGTAGACTTCCAATATGACATAGTCCACTCACAAACAGTGGGTTGTTATTATTAGGAACGTCGTTATAGAATTTGCTATTAATGGCAAATCAGCTGCTGTTTCAGCATATTTTCTGCAACAGATGTTTTCTAATAGCAGATGTTTTTTTTGCTTTGATTATACAATTTTTAATTTATTTTTATGAGAAAACTTACCAGGATATTTTTAGGTTAGTGTGGCAGCCGGAGTTACCAGCTTACATCCATAACTTTTTATGAATTCAGACCTTTTATGAATTGTACATAGTCATAGGTCAGGTACTTTTGACTATTCGTTTAATATAAATATAATATTACTTATATCCCTGTTCCACTGTACTTGTAAGGTGGCATACATACTCCAGTCTCTATTATGGATTCTAATGACAAAAAGACCATACTCTATAAAATGACAGGCAGGTGTTAAAGAAGAAACGCAACTGGCCGCCGTCAACGACGCCGACACACAAAGAATAATGTAGGAGAAGTGTCATATCACTTCGACATCGAACATATTTGTTCGAACGCCAGAATAATGTCAGGTTCTATAAACACCATTCACCTCATACATACGAATCCATACTCGTATAAGAGACCCATTCATTGCTCGTATTACCACACTTCATAGACCCCACACTACACCGTCCATATATCCATTCATCATAGCATTCTGCGCTATTATAAGGAGAACCACTTTTACTAGACTACAGAGACTGTAGAAAATAGTTGGAATGGAATTGGATTGGTTAGTCTGTGCTTCCATCTATGGTGTAATTAATAATAAATTATTCCAATTGATTTTTATATAAGGAAATCACCACTAACAGATGTCTCTAATGACAGATAAGAGTTCAGTTTTTTGTTTGTTTTTGTAGTATGTGGCACGCAAAACTTCAACTTCATCAGTTGATAATCTTTTCCAATGATGTAAGACAAACAAGAGAACATTTTTGGTATTTCACTCCAAAAATAGTTTCCAATTTCGAGTGGTTTTCTGTAATATGAACGTCAACAAGATTGCAGATTGTAGATTTTTTATGTTTATGTTTTTGTGTTCAAATGTCATGAAGTATTTTTTCGAAACAGCTCTGGTAGATATTTTTCTGATGAAACAATACTGAAGAATACTTGGTGAGCCATGTTTCAATAAAAAATATTGTAGAAATGTGTTAAAAGTAAAAATGTTATTGTGACATTTGTGAATGCAACAACAATTTTACTGTGGCGGCTATCACTCATTGTGAATTGCTGAGTAGAAGACGAATCTCGCAGTAAGAAAAGTACTGTCAAATTGTAGAAAAACTTGCAGAAGAAAGTTCATGCAGTGCATTAATTCCGAATATCTCAAATATTTTTTTTAACCCTTAGACATACACCTGGTTCTGGCAAGGCATATTTCATATACTATACAATTTGTATGAAATAAATTATTATTATACACATTTTGAGTTATTATTATTATACACATTTGGGTTGGTTTCAGCTCCAGAAAAGATTGCAGAATTTGTTTCACGCAAGATGAAAAGCTGCGTAGGAAGACACATTTTTACTGCACAAAATGCACTAATCCTGTGTGCCAACAACATTATAAAGTTGATTATTCTTGTTTTTCATGCATTCCACAAAATGAATAAAAAATAATAATAAAAAATAAAAAAATAAAGACCAAAATAATATACGAACATACTTAGAAATTCAAAGTTACGGTACCCTTTTTGCCATACAAATGCATGAACACGTATAGGGGTCTGGCCAGGCATATGTGTTTGTTCGAAGGTTTCAGAATATGTGTTTGATGGGGGGTTAATCATTATACAAAAATATGATTCTGCACATCAATGAAAAAATAGCTTCGCGGCAATAATAACTTAATTCTCATTTTGCGTCACTAAACGTCTAAAAATTGTACCACAGGGTTCAGCTTGGCGCTTTAAATAAGTAATTACAAAGTTATTAATTATCAAAATCATAATGCCACATTTTAAATAAAAACATGATTCTGCACATCTTTGGAAAAATAGATTTGCTCTGATAATAACTTTGTTATAATTTGGGTCATTAAACGCCTTAAACGTGTACCACAAAATTCAATGTGGCGTTTTTATTAAAAAGTTGTCAAAATTAAATATTTAATTTAGAAATTTGTCAAAACAAATGATTCTGCAAATATTTGGGAAACTATTATTACAATCACCATATATTGAATTTTGTCATACGAGGGCGGTCCTAAAATTAGCCGAACTGACATGTAGATGGCGGTAGTAGTTTAAAAAAAATACTTTCGTGAAAAGTGGCAACCTTCTAAAACATAGGTTTTAAGTTTTAAGGCGCCTCATTGTTTAGTTTTTTTGAGCACTCAATAGTAAACAATCTCACAGAATTTGTAAACATGGAACTAATTGGTCTGTAATACAATACTTTCATTTGAAAGTTCTCAGTTCAACCAATGTTAAAACCAAGCTAGATTCTACCTTTTAGGAGTCTGCTCTTTCGTTTACAACTATAAAGTATTGGTTGGCAGAGTTTAAACGGGGACGTATCAGCTGTCAAGAGGAACACCGTTCTGGTAGACAAATAGAGGTGTCCCAGCCAGAAATGGTTTATAAATCCACGAAATTGTATTGGATGACCCTCAGTTGAAGTTTGTGAGCTAGCTGAAGTCATAGGCATTTAAAAAAGTGCTATACATCGCATATTGACGGAAAATTGATAATGAGAAAGCTGTGCGCAAGATGGGTGCCGCGTTTGCTCACAATCAAGACAATGCACCGCAAGTTCACACATTCACAATTGCGAAGGCCAAAATCAGATTTAGCTCCTTCGGATTATTTTTTGTTTCCAAACTTGGAAAAATTGCTCGGTGGACAAAGATTTGCCAGCAATGGAGAGGTGGAGGTGCAGGTTGCGGTTAATGGCTATTTTCAGAGGCTAGACAGTTCTTACCATAAACAGGGTATCGTAGCTATTGAGAATCGCTGGAAAACGTGTATCGAACTAAAAGGATAATATTTTGAGAAATAAAGAAGAATGTTATCAAATTTTTTATGTTTTTTTTTTTTTGTTAGGTCGTCTAATTTTGGGACCACCCTCGTATCAAGTCAGAAGGACAATTTCCTATCTAGAACTGTTCCTATTATACTATCAAAAAAGACTATCAAAGCTATCACTGACCACTATCAAAAGACTGCCCACTGTATCAAAACAGACTAGCTCAGATCTTTTAGCCGGGAAGGGTTCACATGTAGAACCTTATACTTCCTAGTCAATAGAACAAATTCTGTCTTGTTTGAGTTGATGCTCAAACCAATGCTTCTGTCATCTGGACAAGGTGCTGTAAATCGTCACCTGTAGAATGTCTGTGAGGAAGTGGTTGAAATTTCTACTCACAGCAATTGCAACGTCGTCAGCATATTCTACGACCTTGCAGCCACAATGTTGTAGATCTAACAAGATTCCATACATTCACCTCTAGATTCCAAATTAGTAGTTTGAGTATTCCTCAAGGACCGAATGGAAAGTTTTTTTTATTTAAAAAAAAATTGACTTAGCGCACGAAAAGTTGCAATTGGAGAACGATTATTTTGATAATAAAACTGAATAATTTGTAAACGTTGTTCTTGCGTATATCTCTCCATTATGAAATTGTAAACACTACTGAATACAATGAAAAACAAATGACAGATCATGACATATTCCAAATGGCCGAAACGTCACTTCAAAATCATATCATCCCTATTGGAAAACCCGCTATATAGAAATGTCTAAAAAAGTTCAATAAATAAAAAGTATATAAAAAATCTGTTTTAATAAATAAAAATGTTTGTAGATGTTTTATGAAAATCTCTTATAATTTTCATAAATTAAATTTCTACAAAATTGTAAATAACAATTCTAAAAAAATATATAAAAATTTAAAAACATGTTCAAAATAAAGAAATTTCGTATAAATAAATAAATTATCTGTAGATAATAAATTTCTAAAAAATCTAGAAATAAAAAATTTCCAAGAAATGTTCTATAAATACAAAATTATAAGAAATTTAGGACTTTTTGGTAACATTTTTTACGAAATTTTCAAAAAATATTATTTTATTTATACATATATTATTTTTTAAAATAAAAAATAGCTTTTTTATTTAAAAAAATATATATGTTATAAATCTTATAATTTATTTTTCTAGATTTGGACAAAATACCCTTATTGACAGGGTATTTTGTCCAAGGTGCCGATGAGGTTGCTTGGTAGCTTCCGAAACGATATCGTCCACCAACCAGTGACCACCCTTAATACATTTCACACATTTCTTATTCTTCTTTTTTAAAGAAGGTTTGTTTTTCTGTTTAACAGAAATCAAAAACAACGATCTCGAACTCAATAGTCAAAAACAAAACTATGAATTGTTTCTACATTTTACACTGAAACCGCATTTTTAGGTTCGTTTGTAAAAATGGTGCAGCCGTATGAACGGGTTTTGATTTCGTTTGTAAAATTATTATACTCCGCAAATGCGAAAATATCGCATTTTTCACACTCTGCCCAGTCCACGGTGTGGAGTGTTGCACCATCAAAAAGCAAACATCAGAACCAAACCTAATTGAAAGCGTACATTCTTAATGAACTATCAAATGGTAGCGCCATAATGTAGGTATGGGTTTTACTCACCGCACGATTTTTGTTCGATTGTTCGCATGAAAAATGCGAAATTAGCAGTGGGTGCAGGGTAAGTCTAATTCGGGGAAAATCGGTTGAGATTTAAACATAGTCCCAAAATATATGTTACCCCCGATTTGACATGTAAGCGCTGTAGAAACCGTGTTTTATATCCGATCAGTACGAAATTCGGCAGAGAGACTTCTTATTACATGTATGAACACTGCCAAATTCTTATTGCAATGCCCATTTTCGCATTGTTGGGAGGTGTAGGGTGTTATATAGTCAGCCCGTCCGTCTTTCCTTACTGGTGAAAATTTAGTATAATGCTCCCTTCGACCAAAAAATTAAAACTTTGACCCACTGTACTGGATTGCTGGACCATACGTTATTCTACAAAAATAATCTACTCAACCTGCCTTTTCAGAATTATAGAGCCGCTCTTCTGCTCCAATTATTCCATAGATATCACGACTTTAAATTTACATTATAATATTTTTTTGCATAAGTTGTCGTGTAATTTTACTAATTAAGCGCAAAGAGCTTTTTTTACAATTTTGGCGTCTCTGGCGACCCCCACTGTTTAGACACCACAGGTGTTTGGTGTCTGTCACTTAAATTATGTATGATAAAAATGTTTAGATATTTCCTAGCCAAAATGTAGTTTCTTGCAGTTTTTTCACAGTTGGCCAGAAGCGATATAAAGTTGGATGTCCTGATACAACATACCTTCCTGTATCCGAACGATGTCTACTATTTCTGGGGACAGGCGCAGCAATAGCGTCGCTTAGGCTCCATTTGCGGGATGGAGGTTAATCTGTAAAACTCTTATCATCATTGGTAGCCGAGAGATGAACCTCCACCTCAAAACAAGCGTGTTATCGAGCTCCTCGTCCGTACCACCTAGGAGCATGTCCTCATCTGGTGCGTCGAAGAGTCAGAAAGTAGTGGCGCTATCAGCCTACTCGGTGGCTTCAGCGGCGTCCATGACTTCCTTAGCTAAATCAAGGGATTCTTTTTTCTTATCGGTAAAAGTCGAAACCTCAACACTTTCCCACTTCGTCAAAACTCTGAGCGCTAACCGCTACTCGTTGTGCCTGCGTTTTGACGATCCCTTTTTATTGTACCACTTGTTGTGAGTTTTGAGGGGACTTTTTTAGTGGTTTTTGAAAGGTCGCCTTGAGCCAAGACCAACCGACGGACAGTCGGATAGCTGAAGAAAAACGCTGTACTTTGGATTCAGAGACCAAAGACCGCCTTTCTGTTATTTAGTTTGTTTAGTTGTATCCAGATAGTCCCAGCGAGTGTAGGCGAAATACTTGCCCTGTGGCATGGGCTGTGACGAAACCCCTGTTACTTGCTGAGGCGCCCGGGTGATGGACACGAGGTCACATTAGGATGCATTACGTGGAAGCGGTCTAACATAACACCGAAAAAGTTAGCTTAGTTCAAAAAAAATATATTCTTTTCTTCCAGAAGTCAATATTTAAGAAAATATTGCACTTTTATTAAAATTTATATTATTTGTTTTATTTCCCCATTTGAGTTGAGAAGGTGTAAATTTTCAGCTGACCTCTTTGGCAAGTAAACCCGATCATTTTGTTTGTTCACAAACTGCTCAATTTGGAATGGCTTCTCATCGGAGAAAACCAAATTCGGTAACTGGCCACTTTCGTGCAAGCGAAGCAACTCCTTGGCTCTTTCCAGTCAAACTTTTTTTTGTGCATCGGTGAGCTCTTGCACTTTTTGGAACTTCAATGGCTTTAGTCCAAGCTCATTTTTTAATATGTGTTCTCGCGATATGTTCAGCTCACGAGCAATTTTTCTACCACTGCGCCGTGGATTTCGATCAAATCTGGCCTTGACTTTTCGGATCATTTCAGGTGTTGTTACCGTTTTTTTCGTCCACTTTTTGGACACTGCCAGTATCACGGTAACGAGCAATGGTACGAGAAACAAAATATTTATTCACATTTAAATGCTGGAGGGCTCTAACGATAGCCACTTGTGTTTTTCCACCCAAATATAAAGCAATCACACTATCACGCTTGAATTCCATCACGAATAACTTTTTTTCTGAAAGCAATCGATCAAAATGCTTTTGTAAGCTTGTAAACAATAAAATGAACTGTCACTGAAATAAATCTGTCAGCTATCAGACTAGCGGTTTAGAAATGATAGCAACCTGAAGTTGGTTGCAATACATATCATCCACCCTGTAAATTTCTTTTTGAAAAATACACTGACTTGACGGTCAAATTCCAGTCATAACTTTCGCATAAAATGTTAAGAAACATTGTTCAGCATTTCTTAGCTACATTATTGCCAAATATAGTTAAGCGGTCTGAACTAGTTTTTGGACAAAAGATTTTGAGAGGCCCACAGATTTGCAGAAGGAGAAGAGGCCAATAAAAAAAATTGGTCACCAATTTCGCCAAACCGAGTATAGGGTTATACTACCCTTTGGTAGTAGAATCGAACCTATACTGTCAAGTCCGTATATTCTTTTCACTGTTGCACAGTGTAATCGATGGACGGAAGTGAGACTTTCTTGGATATTAAAAAAAATATATATTTTCTTCGGAAATTAAAATGTAACGAAATTTTGCATTTTTATATATTCCAACATTTTACCAAAAATTGGGAAATATTATGCATTTAATGACTTCCTTAGGCGATTATAATCCATCCCTTGGCCTATACTGTTTGATGAAATTCAAGTCTTTGATGTTTTAAGCAATTTGTGAAAATTGACAAAAATCGATAGACCGGGAATTTTCAACTCCTATAGAAAATTTTTATTTTTTTTTATAGATGTTATGTAATATTTTGGAAGAATTAAACTAGGGATTTATAGCAATTGCATTCTTTTTCCTCATCTGCCCCTACCTCCCCTTCATTTAGCTACGCTCTATTTGTTTTATTTCTACACTAAAATTAAGGTTAATTACATTTAATACTAAAATAGTCGCACTACTTCTCATTTGAATTGTGAATGGTAAATGGAAAATATTAAAAAAAATACTACTGCAATAATAATGAATGAAATTTGCATAATCAAAACTTGTTATCTATTTTAATATTTTCCTTGCAAACTTTTGTAATGTAATTTACATTCACTTTTTCCCTCGTCGGCCTTTTTCTGGCTTCCGAGGTGGTTTCTTATCACTTTTGGCCGCGCCGAGTTTATCGCTGGAATGAAATTGCGAATTATAATAGTGCGAATTAAAAAGAGCATTTAGGCTCCTAAGCAAATTGCTGTGCGAAATATTGCACAAAATTTGCAAGTGATGTTTAAATGATGATTTTGTGTTTTACAGACTAACAATTTGACTTTCACATTGCTCTGGGTTTTCGTTTTTTTTGTGGGATTTTAGTGCACCTTTACGATGTTGTTTCGTTTTTGACAAATTTTGTTTATTTCGTTTTTATTTTTATTTTTTATTATTTTTTTTTTGAGTATGAAATAAGCGTGCATTATTTTAAATCATCTTTGTGTGATTTTTAACACACTGATAAGAAGAGATTTTTTTGTGAAAACAATTTGAACTAAGTTCAATGTTGTTTTTTATTTATTTTTGGTTACGTTTGGGGATTTGTTGAAAATGTTGTACGGTTTCTTTAGGAAGATTTATTTCTTATTTTCGTTGTTGGTTTCAAGGCATACAGTATAGAGCAGATAATGCGATAATGGGCCATCCACTATCAGTTGGGATTTTATTTTTTGTATTTTATTATGTTTCTTTACCAATAAAGAAAATATTGGTAATAAACACAATAAATATGGATTTTTGTAATAAATAAAATAAACAAATAATTTTGGATTTTTGTAATAATTTGGAAACTCAATCATTTTCACCTAATGACAGGAAAAAACGCAGCGTCAATTAAAAAGAAGAGGCTGTCTGAGCCAGCCTTAAATTTACTACTACTATTTTTAAACAACTTGAAAATGTGTCAATAATATATGTAATTTTCAATTATTTCCCTTTAAACACACAAACAGACAATACACACAACAATCGCATTTATTTTGAAATCTCAATTTTTTTCTAATTCCAGTTAATAGTTACAATACCACAACGCCCACGGAGACTCCAGATCCATCGGTCAGCCTACAGCTGGCACCATGTCCCATCTGCTCGCGCACTTTCAATCCGGTGACGTTGCGCAAACATGTGGGCATTTGCGAGAAAATGACCACAAAACGGCGTAACATTTTCGATTCATCGCGTCAACGAAGAGAGGGCACCGAATTGGCGACATATCCTTTGCCTAAGAATTTCGGCTTACCCGAGAAGGGTTCGAACACCACCTTGACTCGAACGAAAAGTGAGCGGGGCCATTCGCCAAATCCACAACAACAGGTGAGATCATCATCACATAAATTCTTTGCAGGTAGTTTGAAACGATGAAATTCTTTTACTTCCAGATCGCCTCTCCCATTATGCAGCGCAAAAAACCTACCGAAGAATTCATACGATCCACAGCTCGCACCTCTATGCGTAAACTTTCTACATCTTCCGCGAACGATGGTATGACCTCTTCCTCGACCACTAATTTTAGCCGTGATCGTTTGCGTTCCTCCGAACGCTCTTTGACTCGACGCGGTGGCGCTATGCAATCGACTCTTCCCTCCGAACAATGCCCACATTGTGATCGTTGTTTTGGCCTTAAGGCTTACGATCGTCATGTCGAATGGTGCAAGGAAAAGGCTCTGCAGGCTTCGATCAAACAGCAGGCCTCGGCCAAAACGGAGGAGAATATAGCCAAGGCCCGCCTGGAGGCCAGGACGAAATATCGAGCGCCATGTTTAAAGTAAGTAGGAGAGATTTTCAAACAGATTTAAATTTAGTTAAGTTAAAAAAACTTCAATGTACGAGATTTGCAGATTTTGCCAAATTTAAAATATTAGAAAAAGTTATCTGAAAAAGAATTCAAGAATAATGAAACTCGTAGATTTTGGCAAATCAACCCAACTTTTTTTTGTAGAAATACTATTCTGCACATCTTGGGAAAAATTGCATTTCAGAGATATACATTTTATTGCAATTTAGCAGCTCTAACTATGCTGAAAGTGTACCACAAAAAATAAAGTAGAGGATTTCAATTTGCGCCAGAATTCTAAATATCAACAATTATTTGCACAGATTTTTTCAGTTTTTTTTAATTTTCCAATATAGCTTATAAATCATATTCTGCAGATCTTTGGGCCTTGAGCCTCCCAGTGATATACATTACATTAAAGTTGGGAGAATTAGAATGTTCCAAAAGTGTACCACAAAAATGTATGTTCCTGTTGTATAGCAAAAATTACAATTCTAATGAGAATTTGAATTTACCAAAATACTCGTAGTATGGAAATGTTATTCTGCACATCTTTGGACCAGGAGCTTTCCAGTGATAAGAAATTAATTACAATTTGAGAAAACTAAATATCCTAAAAGTGTACCACAAAAATTCGCATAGGCCAATAAAAAGTTCTGCTGTCTGTGATTTGAAATATTTTAAAATATTATCAAAAAAGTACTTTACATTTGATATTCCTAGCTTTTCGGCAAATTTCTCAGTGTAGTTTAGGGAAAGGGTTTTAGGAAAATAAATATCCGAAAAGTGTACCACAAAAAAGTGCGTATTTATTTTAGCAACTTTTCTAATTAAAGTTTTTGTGAATTTAAATTTGCCAATAAAATTTATAAATGATGTTCGACACAGCTTTAGACCAAGATCTTTCCATTGGTATTCACTTTATTACATTTTGATGAATTTAAATATTCCAAAAGTGTTCCACAAAAATAGATCATCTACTGTTGTCACTATTTCTAATGGATGTTTTTGTGAAATAAAATTTTTCAGGGTAATTTTTAAATATCATTCGGTACATTTTTGGCTCAAGAGCTTTCCTGTGATATGCATTTCATTAATATTCGATGAACTTAAAAGTCCAAAAAGTGTACCACAAAAAATTCATATTTCTACTTCATCGACATTTTTAATTAAAGTTTTTTTGAATGTTAGTTTTCCAATATAATTCAGGAAACATATTCTGCACATCTTTGGGCCTTGAGTTTTCCATTGATATATATTTCATTAATGTTTGAGTAATTTAAATATCCTTAAAGTGTACCACAAACGTCCAACTTCTTTTTTTAGCAAAATGTTTGATTAAAGTTTTTGTGAATGTTAATTATTCAATATATCTTATAAATCATATTCTGCACATCTTTGGGCCTTGAGCCCCCCAGTGATATACATTACATTAAAGTTTGGAGAATTAGAATGTTCCAAAAGTGTACCACGAAAATGTGTGTTCCTGTTTTAGAAAAAATTACAATTCTAATTTTTGTGAGAATTTTTATTTACCAAAATAGTATGAAAATGTTATTCTGCACATCTTTGGACCAGCAGCTTTCCAGTGATAAGAAATTAATTACAATTTGAGAAAACTAAATATCCTAAAAGTTTACCACAAAAATTCGCATAGGCCAATAAAAAGTTCTGCCGTCTGTGATTTGAAATATTTTAAAATATTATCAAAAAAGTACTTTACATTTGATATTCCTAGCTTTTCGGCAAATTTCTCAGTGTAGTTTAGGGAAAGGGTTTTAGGAAAATAAATATCCGAAAAGTGTACCACAAAAAAGTGCGTATTTATTTTAGCAACTTTTCTAATTAAAGTTTTTGTGAATTTAAATTTGCCAATACAATTTATAAATGATGTTCGACACAGCTTCAGACCAAGATCTTTCCATGATAAATTTAAATATTCCAAAAGTGTTCCACAAAAATAGATCATCTACTGTTGTCACTATTTCTAATGCATGTTTTTGTGAATTAAAATTTTCCAACGTAATTTTTAAATATCATTCGGCACATCTTTGGGTTAAGCGCTTTCCTAAGATATATATTTCATTAATATTCGATGAACTTAAAAGTCCAAAAAGTGTACCACAAAAAATACATCTTCCTATTTCAGCAACATTTTTAATTAAAGTTTTTGTGAATGTTAGTTTTCCAATATAATTCACGAATCATATTCTGCACATCTTTGGGCCTTGAGCTTTATATTAATATGTATTTTATTAACGTTTGAGTAATGTAAATATCCTTAAAGTGTACCACAAACGTCCAATGTCTTTTTTAGCAAAATTTTTGATTAAAGTTTTTGTGAATTTTAATTTTTCAATATATCTTATAAATCATATTCTGCACATTTTTGGGCCTTGAGCCTCCCAGTGATATACATTTCATTTAAGATTGGAAAGTTGGAATATTCCTAAAGTGTACCACAAAAATGTAAGTTCCTATTTTAGGAAAAACTACAATTCTATTTTTTTAATTTTAATTTACCAAGAAGTATGGAAATGTTATTCTGCACATCTTTGGGCCATGAGCTTTCCAGAGATATGTAATTAATTACAATTTGAGAAAACTAAATATCCTAAAAGTGTACCACAAAAATTCGCGTAGGCCAATAATAAGTTCTGCCGTCTGTGATTTGAAAATATTTTTAAAATATTGTCAAAATAGTACTTTGCGATTGATATTCCTAGCTTTTCGGCAAATTTCTCAGTGTAGTTTAGGAAAAGATTTTTAGGAACATAAATATCCGAAAAGTGTACCACAAAAAAGTGCGTTTTTATTTTAGCAACATTTCTAATTAATTTTTTTGTGAATTTAAATTTGCCAATAAAATTTATAAATGATATTCGACACAGCTTTAGACCAAGATCTTTCCAAAGATATGCACTTTATTAAAGTTTGACAAATTTAAATATTCTAAAAGTGTACCACAAAAATACATCATCTAATGTTGTCAATATTTCTAATGGATGTTTTTGTGAATTAAAATTTTCCAATGTAATTTTTAAATATCATTCGGCACATCTTTGGGTTAAGCGCTTTCCTAAGATATATATTTAATTAATATTTGATGAACTTAAAAGTCGTAAAAGTGTACCACAAAAAATTCATCTTCCTATTTCAGCAACATTTTTAATTATAGTTTTTGTGAATGTTAGTTTTCCAATATAATTAACGAATCATATTCTGCACATCTTTGGGCCTTGAGCTTTCTGTTGATATATATTTCATTAACGTTTGAGTAATATAAATGTCCTTAAAGTGTACCACAAACGTCCAACTTCTTTTTTTTAGCAAAATTTTTGATTAAAGTTTTTGTGAATTTTAATTTTTCAATATATCTTATAAATCATATTCTGCACATCTTTGGGCCTTGAGCCCCCCAGTGATATACATTACATTAAAGTTTGGAGAATAAGAATGTTCCAAAAGTGTACCACAAAAATGTATGTTCCTGTTGTATAGCAAAAATTACAATTCTAATTTTTGTGAGAATTTTTATTTACCAAAATAGTATGAAAATGTTATTCTGCACATCTTTGGACCAGGAGCTTTCCAGTGATAAGAAATTAATTACAATTTGAGAAAACTAAATATCCTAAAAGTGTACCACAAAAATTCGCATATTTTAAAATATTATCAAAAAAGTACTTTACATTTGATATTCCTAGCTTTTTGGCAAATTTCTCAGTATAGTTTAGGAAAAGGGTTTTAGGAAAATAAATATCCGAAAAGTGTACCACAAAAAAGTGCGTTTTTATTTTAGCAACATTTTTAATTAAATTTTTTGTGAATTTAAATTTGCCAATAAAATTTATAAATGATATTCGACACAGCTTTAGACCAAGATCTTTCCATGATAAATTTAAATATTCCAAAAGAGTTCCACAAAAATAGATCATCTACTGTTGTCACTATTTCTAATGCATGTTTTTGTGAATTAAAATTTTCCAACGTAATTTTTAAATATCATTCGGCACATCTTTGGGTTAAGCGCTTTCCTAAGATATATATTTCATTAATATTCGATGAACTTAAAAGTCGTAAAAGTGTACCACAAAAAATTCATCTTCCTATTTCAGCAACATTTTTAATTATAGTTTTTGTGAATGTTAGTTTTCCAATATATTTCACGAATCATATTCTGCACATCTTTGGGCCTTGAGCTTTCTGTTGATATATATTTCATTAACGTTTGAGTAATATAAATGTCCTTAAAGTGTACCACAAACGTCCAACTTCTTTTTTTAGCAAAATTTTTGTGAATTTTAATTTTTCAATATATATTATAAATCATATTCTGCACATCTTTGGGCCTTGAGCCCCCCAGTGATATACATTACGTTAAAGTTTGGAGAATTAGAATGTTCCAAAAGTGTACCACAAAAATTTATGTTCCTGTTGTATTACAATTCTAATTTTTGTGAGAAGTTTTATTTACCAAAAAGTATGGAAATGTTATTCTGCACATCTTTGGGCCATGAGCTTTCCAGAGATAAGTAATTAATTACAATTTGAGAAAACTAAATATCCTAAAAGTGTACCACAAAAATTCGCGTAGGCCAATAATAAGTTCTGCCGTCTGTGATTTGAAAATATTTTTAAAATATTGTCAAAATAGTACTTTGCGATTGATATTCCTAGCTTTTCGGCAAATTTCTCAGTTTAGTTTAGGAAAAGATTTTTAGGAACAAAAATATCCGAAAAGTGTACCACAAAAAAGTGCGTTTTTATTTTAGCAACATTTCTAATTAAATTTTTTGTGAATTTAAATTTGCCAATAAAATTTATAAATGATATTCGACACAGCTTTAGACCAAGATCTTTCCAAAGATATGCACTTTATTAAAGTTTGATAAATTTAAATATTCTAAAAGTGTACCACAAAAATACATCATCTAATGTTGTCAATATTTCTAATGGATGTTTTTGTGAATTAAAATTTTCCAATGTAATTTTTAAATATCATTCGGCACATCTTTGGGTTAAGCGCTTTCCTAAGATATTTATTTAATTAATATTCGATGAACTTAAAAGTCGTAAAAGTGTAACACAAAAAAATGCATCTTCCTATTTCAGCAATATTTTTAATTAAAGTTTTTGTGAATGTTAGTTTTCATACATCATCTAATGTTGTCAATATTTCTAAAGAATATTTTTGTGAATTCAAATTTTCCAATGTAATTTTTAAATACCATTCGGCACATTTTTGGCTCAAGAGCTTTCCTGTGATGTACATTTTATTAATATTCGATGAACTTAAAAGTCGTAAAATTGTACCACAAAAAATCATCTTCCTATTTCAGCAACATTTTTAATTAAAGTTTTTCTGAATGTTAGTTTTCCAATATAATCGACGAATCATATTCTGCACATCTTTGGGCCTTGCGCTTTCTATTGATATATATTTCATCAACGTTTGAGTAATTTAAAGATCCTTAAAATGTACCACAAACGTCCAACATCTTATTTTAGCAAAATTTTTGATTAAAGTTTTTGTGAATTTAAATTTTTCAATATATCTTATAAATCATATTCTGCACATTTTTGGGCCTAGCCTCCCAGTGATATACATTTCATTACAGTTTTGGGGAATTAGAATGTTCCAAAAGTGTACCACAAAAATGTATGTTACTATTTTAGGAAAACTTACAATTATAATTTTTGTAACAATTTTTATTTACCAAAATAGTTTTGAAATGTTATTCCGCACATCTTTGGACCAGGAGCCTTCCAGTGATAAGAAACTAATTACAATTTGAGAAAAAGAAATATCCCAAAAGTGTACCACAAAAATTCGCCTAGGTCAATAATAAGTTCTGCCGTCTGTGATTTGAAATATTCAAACATATTGTCAAAATAGTACCGTATGTCTGATATCTTTTTCGCCAAAAAATTTCTCAGTGTAATAATATTGATACATATATTATTTTCTATTTTGACATTTTTAGTTTTTTATTATTTCTTTCTGAAGCAATATTTCTTTTTTTTACATATTTTTTATACCTTTTTTCTATTCTTTTTTATAACCGCATCATTCAGGACTAAACGATCTATAAATCGGGATAAATATTCTGGTGCAGCCGGTGATGAAAATGAGGATAGCCCCAAAACACTAAAGATTGGCAATAAAACGCAAGATTTAATGTCCATGTCGATGACGTCTTCGATCACCAGTGAAAGGTAAGAGCCAAAGATATTTCAATTTTTATAATTTTTTGTAATATTTCAAATATTTGAAAGCTTATCTCGCTTCTGCTTGATAAGAGAACAACTTGCGATCCTAGAAGACTTGAAGCACTTGAAGTTGATGATTGAATTTGAATTTGAAATTTTTTTCTAGCTCTAGCTCTAGTTTGTAGCATTTTGATTTTATTTCATGTTTTTTATTGCGTTTTATTTAGAATTGCAAATTACGAATTCGTTTATGTAGATATGCGACACCCACAAACCTCACGTAAATATATCTGAAAAAAATTCCCCAATTCGATTTTTGTAATGTTGTTATTTGAACACCTTGTTTGGAGTTACCTACTACATAGTTTGTTGCCTTCACCACCATTCCTTAAGCCCTCCTCTCAGCAAATAACACCTCTAAACCAAAAACCCCACAAAATCTTTTTTAATTTAAAATACAGCAAAAACGCAAAACAAACAGGAAATATTAATGAACCGTCAGCAACAAAGGCATCGGAGGAAACTGCTACTGCTACTACTACTACATCTTCCACAACATTCATCAATAATCGCAAACATTCACGTGACAAAAGTCAGACACCACCTCCGCAGTCACCAGGAGAGGATCCCAACGTCACGGCTTCCGACTCAGTAGCAAATTTCGAAATTGAAATGCCAGATTTCCGTTTGATGGGTGAAAAAATGTCAACATCCGTCACCAACTCCAGCAGTAAACTGATCAAAGGCCAACCCAACACAAAAGCCAAAGAAAAGGCAAATGTTCCAGCAGTTTCCTCCTCCTCCTTCACCAGCACAAAATTAAAACAGCAACCCAAAGCTGTGACAAGAAATGATCATAAACTGGAGGCGGATGTTGTCAGGCCTGCTGTGACAACAACAAAAGCTTCAGCTCCAGCAGCCGCAGCAGTACAGAAAAAGACACCCAGCGATTTGTCCCTCAAGTCAATGAAGCAAATACAATTCAAGCAACCGAAACAATATGCCACAGCTTCCCAAAGAGGAGCTGGCGGCAGTGTTGGTGGTGGCATTAGTGATGATCAGCATCACGAAATTGTTCAAGCAAAACCTAAAGGTATTACAAATTTCAAAGTAGAAATTAATTTTCAATTTAAATTTTTGGTTGGAAGGTTTTTTAAATATTCTGAGTCAGCACAACTGCTATGATGTTATAATGAATCTATTAAGTTTTATGGGACTGAAAAGTCGTCTCCATGGACGAGCAGAACGATATCTCTATAGATGACCGAAAGTCATCTCTATAGATGACCGAAAGTCATTTCTATAAATGATCGAAAGTCATTTCCATAGATGACCCAAAGTCATCTCTACAGATGACCCAAAGTCATCTCTACAGATGACCCAAAGTCATCTCTATGTACAGATGACCGAAAGTCATATCTACAGATGAACGAGAGTCATCTCCACAGACGACCGAGGGTCCACTCTTTAGATGACCGAGAGTGCTTTCAATAGATGACCGAGAGTCCACTCTATAAATGACGTAGAGTAATATCTATAGATGACGTAGAGTCATATCTATAGATGACGTAGAGTCATATCTATAGATGACCGAGAGTCCTGTCTATAGATAACCGAGAGTCATCTCTATAGATAACCGAGAGTCATCTCTATAGATGACCGAGAGTCATCTCTATAGTTGACCGAGAATCATCTCTATAGATGACCGATTGTCATCTCTATAGATGGCCGAGAGTCGTCTCTATATATGACCGATAGTCACCTCTACAGATGACCGATAGTCATCTCTATAGATAACCGACAGTCATCTCTATAGATAACCGACAGTCATCTCTATAGATGACCGACAGTCATCTCTATAGATGACCGACAGTCATCTCTATAGATGACCGACAGTCATCTCTATAGATGACCGACAGTCATCTCTATAGATGACCGATAGTCATCTCTATAGATGACCGATAGTCACCTCTACAGATGACCGATAGTCATCTCTATAGATAACCGACAGTCATCTCTATAAATGACCGATAGTCATCTCTATAGATAACCGACAGTTACCTCTATATATAACCGAGAGTTATCTCTATATATAACCGAGAGTCATCTCTATTACCGAGAATTACCGAGAGTCATCTATGTAGATGACCGTGAGTCATCTCTTCAGATGACCCAAACTCACATCTATAGATGATATAAAGTCATCTCTAGAAATTACCGAGAGTCATCTCTATAGATGACCAAAAGTCATCTCTATAGATGACCAAAAGTCATCTCTATAGATGGCCGACAGTCATCTCTATAGATGACCGATAGTCATCTCTATAGATGACCGATAGTCATCTCTATAGATGACCGATAGTCATCTCTATAGATGACCGATAGTCATCTCTATAGATGACCGATAGTCATCTCTATAGATGACCGATAGTCATCTCTATAGATGACCGATAGTCATCTCTATAGATGACCGATAGTCATCTCTACAGATGACCCAAACTCACATCTATAGATGACACAAAGTCATCTCTAGAAATGACCGTGAGTCATCTCTATAGATGACCCAAAGTCATCTTTATAGATGAACCAAAGTCATCTCTATAGATGACCTAAAGTCGTCTCTTACAGACGACCAGAAAGTCCTCTCTTATAGACGACCAGGAAGTCGTATTTATAGCTGACTGAGTGAGTGGTGGTCTTTATAAGCTACTGGGAAGTCGTCTTTATAAGCTACTGGGAAGTCGTCTTTATAAGCGACTGGGAAGACGTCTTTATAGGCGACTGGAAAGTCGTCTTTATAGGCGACTGGAAAGTCGTCTTTATAGGCGACTGGAAAGTCGTCTTTATAGGCGACTGGAAAGTCGTCTTTATAGGCGACTGGAAAGTCGTCTTTATAGGCGACTGGAAAGTCGTCTTTATAGACGACTGGAAAGTCGTCTTTATAGACGACTGGAAAGTCGTCTTTATAGGCGACTGGAAAGTCGTCTTTATAGGCGACTGGAAAGTCGTCTTTATAGGCGACTGGAAAGTCGTCTTTATAGGCGACTGGAAAGTCGTCTTTATAGGCGACTGGAAAGTCGTCTTTATAGGCGACTGGAAAGTCGTCTTTATAGGCGACTGGAAAGTCGTCTTTACAAGCGACTGGAAAGTCATCTTTATAGGCGACTGGAAAGTCGTCTTTACAAGCGACTGGAAAGTCATCTTTATAGGCGACTGGCAAGTCATCTTTATAGTAGACTGGAAATTCGTGTCTTTAAAGACGACTGGTAAGTCGTCTTTATAGATGACTTTCCTGGGATTTGTTCAGCAATATTTCCCGATCGTGCTTCTACTTGCCTTTCGCCTTTATAATTATGCACAAGTTCTGTTTGTTTCTATGAAATCGTTTGATTCCATTTCTTTGTTTCAATACACATTTTTGCGGTTCTTGAAAACGGCATTGAACTTTCATATTAATTGCAACCCTCAGCAACTTTGAAGCATAAACAAACTATTAAGAATATTATCGACAGAAGCGTAGCAAAAGAAATGCCAAGTTGTGTTTCATAGAGAATCCATGGGGGCCAGCATACGCTAGATGGATACGCTCCTGTGCCCATGCTATGGCAAACATAAGACGATTCCAACGAATCATAATTAAGAATGTTTTGCATATCCACTGAACTATGCATCATTTGTTGCTGCTTTCCATTCAGTTTTTCAACCCGTTGCGATTTCTGCCCTCGGTTCTCCTCCCTGGTTCTCCTCTTCCCTCAGCACAACTAATTAACCGGCTGCATGGCCATGTAAGCGAGTATTTATTTTAAAGACCATTAAAAGAAACTTCATGTTCTAAGACAAAATGCAACATTTTGCATTTAATTATATGCCCTGGAACGCTATGAAAGTATGAATGAATGTATGAAATGTTTACGCCATTGCACTGTATGCGGCACCATTCATTGGCTGCCGGGCGAAGAGATTTTTTTGGGGGATTGTGTCGAGGAAGTATTCAGACTTTATGCATATACTTTCAAAAGAAATCGTATGCTGATGTAGAAGACACTACACCAACAGGCTAAGACTGTAAAATGTAACCGAGCACGAAATTACTGAACTGAAGAGAACTCTAGGCATGTTAATTAAATTAGAAAAGAAACGGGAATAGGGAAATATGTGTACGATGAGTACTCGTATGTATTTAGGGGAGATAGTTTGGAAAATATTGATGTTAGATGTTCGTTTCACACTTCAAATGGCAGTAATTATGATAAGATCTTTGGCCTTTCTTAAAAGTGGGGGGTTTTGATAATTGTTCAATGATGATTAAAGAACCGTTGGATTTCTGTGCTGATAGGCAAATTTTGGTCTTGAATCGTAAATGATATGGTTGGGAGTTATTCTCACTATGTCAGCCTCAATCATGGATTTGATTCCCAATCCCTAAAGTTTTCTATTTTGTCGGGAGAACATCTAATTTTTTTGCAAGTCGCAAATAACACAGTTAGGCCCTCACGCCTTGCAGTTCGAAAGCTCAACGATCCCTGAAGAGCCATGAGACTATAAGACAAGTGTAGATCTCCCACCAGAATAATTGGTTTCCAAATCTTAAGCCATTTTATCTGTCAGCTGAAGATCTTATGATCTGTTTGTAGATCTTTAGACACGCTGAGTTCTCCACATTTGGCAACTAGAATAATCTTAGTTAATATGTCATATGCATTTCTGTCTAATTAAAAATTCATCTGCCAAATGGTGAAGAGTCTTTTATTTTCTATCCGACTTCGTCCGGAGCCTCTCTCCAAACTTGGTCGCAAGTCGTAGATGATAGAAACCCGTCGTAGAAACCCAAATCTGGCACCAGGATAATTGTCTTCTGAGTCTTTCTATCTGTCGGCAGAAAATCTTATAATCTGTTTATAGAACAAATTTCCTGCTGTGTACTCCACATCTTATCGGCAATGAGATATATTGGAACAATACTCGAATGATCTCAATTAACATGTCAGGTGTATGAGTCACAAATTAGTCTGAAAATGGGTAAAAATCCGCAACCGATTGAGTATTCCCTATGTCGTTTCATCCAACCTGTGTCCTAAGCAACCTGTGTCCACAAGCAACCTGTGGGGGCAACGACACCCGTTGACGCAGAGATCAGAAGCAAGACACAATATGTTGGTTGAGCATTGTTGCTAAAAATTTTAGAAAACTGGTCTTCAGAGAGCTTTTGTGGTATGCTAAAACAGGATAAGATCTCGTAAGGTTCTCACTACCATGTCTGGCCACCGAAGCCATTAGCTATCATTTCGGGCAAGTCCCCACAAGTAGATGAAATGCGAAGGTGTTGGCGTAGTCACGGATCACTCCTAGGTGAGTTATGTCTTCCGCTAAGTTCTATATACGTAGGTCTAAATTGAAGGCAACCACAAACAAATTTGTTAAGCTATAATGACTGTACCATATATTTTCTTAAGTCCAAATACTACAACCGATACGCTTTTCTCCAACAGATCTGCGCTACGGTTAACGTCAAGAATTCCATAAACGATGTCTGAACACCGTTACCAGATTTCTGGTTTTATTTCACTTACAAGGCCTTATACCTTTTAGGTTAGGTTAGGTTCAGGACGCGCGTCACACAACCGTTGCTGGCGTGCACCACTTCACTCGGAGAGAATTTGAATGAGAGTGAGGTAATCAGCCAAGTTCCCTTTCTCTATCTTTGATTGATCATCCAGCAGATTTGAGGTCAAGTTTTACCTCATAATATCTGAGAATCGCCTGCTCTTGTACTTCGCTAAGCGATCTCGGATCCTAGGAAAGAGCTCTGCGGGATTCCTTTCACTATCGTCTTGATGTTGATTATCTCCTTTCTCCCATGAACATGATATTCTCAATTGCTCCCCAGTTAATAACAGACCCACAGTTCTTTTCAACTCCAAATGCCTCATTGACCTCTTAAAACTAAAATCAACCCGCCTCACTTCGATCTGTACCATCTAAGTTTAGTAGACGTAGGTGTTAAGTCGTCTAGTTTCATAACTATACAAGGAATTCTTTCTCAAGCCCTGCCCGACGGACAATTGGAATGTATGAGGTGATTACTCATGTTCTCTTTGCATATCTATACTGGGAATGTAGGCCTAACAACAAAATCTGCCAGACGTTCTAACAAAAAAGACGACGCCCAGTATATGCAAACGTCGTTTACTCAATGAGAAACAAAGCAGGTTCTCAATACTCTCCATATCGTCCTCTTCTCGAGAGTTTCTGTAGAAATCATTGGACTCAAACCCAACCTCATGACACCTTCTCAAATCAGATAGTGTTCTCGCAGTACTGACACTAACGTAGTCAGTTTTTTCTTCTCTAGTGCGAGGAGATGATTTGACCTTATCAGGTCGTATTTGTCTAGCTGCAGATGCCAATTTCTGTCTTTTTCTCATTGTTCTGAATCATAATCATAGCCAGGTCCTCCGTCCATAACCAAACCTAGTTTTCTCCAGAAGTACGTTCGATTCACAATCCATCTGCAGATCTGCGGTTCGTACAAAACTAAACGTTTTGTAAAGAATATCTTCCTAAAATTGTGGTTCTTTCGGTTTGTCACACAAACGAGTAATGCAGAGAACAATTCAGTAAAAAGAGCTCTGCGGGACTCCCATGTCTTCTGCTTTGATATTAGAATTCTGGCTTCAGACCGATAATATTCCAGAACTTCCACCACCAATTTTACCTTAAAGCATCTGAGCTCTAAGATTAACGTACTATAACAGCAAACCTCTGCTTCCTCTGTTCCATTTACGTTATGTAAAAAATCTCTGGCTAAAACTGATCACGTCTATCACGCAGATCAGGGGCATGTCACCCTTATGTTACCTCGATTTGTTACACAAACTAATATTGTAGAGAAAAGAGCTCTTCGAGACTACAATCCCTCTTGCCTTCATGTCAGAATCTGCGGTTCGGTTTATCTCAAGGTATCCGGGCTCTATGATTAACCAGCTACAAAATCAAAACTGATCTACCGCCTTACCGTTGATGTTAAGTAAAGAATCTCTGCCTAATACTCATATCTGCGGAACTCCAATTTGTCTTCCCTCGATGTCTGAATTTTTTCGATGCACATCTACATTCCTGATATACGAATTTTGGAGACTCAAATATGTATTCTTCCAGAACTGCGTTCGCTTCACCATACAATCTAAAGTCTTAGACAACTTTTTAATGGATAGATCTGGATGAATTCATAATCCATTGACCTTTAGCAACAATGCCTAGAAGGCTGCGAGTTTCAACTCCACCGCCTCTGCAAAGTGAGTCTCTCAATGCCACACCATGCTCCAGTGTCTCCTTAAGCTCTTACAAACGCCAAACCAAGCTGAAAGCTAGTACCATTAGTCTATGAGTATTTATCGACCGGAACGCAAGAAACTGTTATATGAGACTCAACCTACCAACGCTTAGTTGCACATGAAAACCTTGCCCTTAAGTAAGCAAACCATATGAATCTATCTTGTATACTCAGCCTCTCATTGTCCACATAGATCCTAGCACTATTTAGCAAGGTTTTCCTCCTAAGCATACAAATTTAGAGTTTACCATTTTTCCCTGCAGAGAACTCCTTCGCTTCCTTGGTTCTAATTCAAGGTATCTCCAAGGGATGCCGTTGAGAGTTGATTAAATGCGAAACTTTATAATGCAGGGGAATTAAATATAGGACATTTCTATTTCAGAATGTGTTCTTATCCTGAGCAGCTGCATAGCTGGAGCAGCCCTGTTTTTATTTGAGTAGAGACAGATAACTTCTTCATGTTGAGCCTTCCCTCGTCAATCGGTATGAAGGGATGGTAGTGAGCGGAGCCATTGATTGTTAGTGCAGCATCAAATCTGTTCATCAAAGTTTTTGCAGTTTCCTCGAGATTCCCTTTGCTACTACAATGATTTCAATTTATTAACAATAATTTTTTACCCACTGGTATAACGAGGCTATACTTTGCTGCATTTCTTTTGAACTTTGCTGCTATACCATCACATGCTCCTTTACCATGAGCAGTAGGATAAAATTGCTACGTTTTTTTCTAACGTTTAATCCGATCATACAATTTTCCCAATATTTTCCCTAAATACTTTCTCCTACATTCTGAAATGGCCCTTATCTCATCTAAGATACAATCTTTATGAGAACATTGGAAGCAATACTTTGCTGCATTTCTTTTGAGGTTCGCTCCTATAACATCACACGCTCCTTTACTATGAGCAGTAGGATAATAAGCCGATATTTTTCATATTATCATTAAACTCGCAAGTTCAGTAAAAGTTATCAGTTTTTCATAATCTGATCATATAATTTGCCGAATATTTTCCGTAAATGATTCCTCTTAAATTCGAAAATGGCCCTTATCTCACTCGTTATTACTCTAATTGTAAGGGTTTTTTAAGTTTGACTCAGAACTTCGAAAACTTCCAACCAAATAAATATAGAATTTAGCAACTTCCACTCAAACCATTTTTCAAAATTATTTATAGAACGTCCATCACCACCTAGCAAATTAGATCTTTCCAAAGGTTTAACATTCTATGCTTCGCCCAATAATGAAAAGGGTCAAATTTCCTTGGTCACTAAGAAATCTGTTCAATCCTCGTTGAAAGACCAAACCAAACTAACCATGGAAGAGTATTTCATGCATGATGACTCAAATGATATAGATATTCCAGCGGCCCCTCATTATGTGGATATGAGCGAATGTCTCCAGGAAGTGCAAGAAAATCGTATATTGGGATCAAAAAAGATAATAGCACCTAGAAAGGATCTAAAAAAACCAACACAGAACTTGAAGAAGACGAACATAGAATATCGGGCAGCGCAGCAACCTTCGAAAACAACTTCAATAAGAAAGGACAAACGATTTATGGAAACTCCAAAGAGAAACATGATAATGCATCAAAAAGCCAGCAGAGAATTTAGAGCGAACTCTGAGTATGAAGAAGATGATGATGAAGATGAAGACGTTGAAATGGAGGATGCTGAAGATCTGCAGCAGAAATATCTAGATGAGCTTAAAATCAGACCGGCTCTTAAAAATCTCTTAAAATCCCTGTCTAAAGAAAAAATGAATAAATCTCTAGATAAAAAAGAAAAAGTCGCTCGACCAAAAAATCTAGCTCTTTCCCAAAATAAAATTAACTTAGCCAATGCAGCGTTATCTAAAGATCAGTCAGCGGAATCCTCATCATTGTCCTCATCAGTTTCGAGGGAGAACTTAAAGGATATCGATGGAAATCACTCTGTAGCCGCCACACCTCAAATAAAGCGCAAATTTTCCCGCACAAACTCCAAAGAAATTCTACAAAAAGCCTATGAAACCTTAGAGAAGTTGGAATTGAATGATAGCTTCCCAGATGCCGAAGCAAATTATCTTGAAACAAGGGAGCTAAATGGAAGAACGCACTGCTCAAATCGCAATCAGATATCACCGGATGATCAGAGAACCATGATGTTGCGTTTGAATAATATTTCTGGAGGCAGTGAAGATGAGGAGGATCAGAAAATGGATAATGACCTAAAAACCTCCATTTCCACAACAGAGACATTCATAAAAACTGATTCTGATTGCGATACCGAAGAGGAATTTATAACACCTCCAGAAAATGTAACAGAATTAATTGATGCTAATGCAAATGCTGTTGATGTCGAGGATTTTAGACCGTTAAAGCCCAACTTTCGAAGTTTTAGTCCTCCTCAAAGGGAAATCAAACCTAGGGTAACACAAAAGAATGACGTCATTAGAACTAAAAATTCCCTACAGATCCAGAAATCCAACATTGCAGAGGAAACTCTGAATAATACTCCAGGCTCTTCACTCCAGACACCAGAAGCATTAAACTCTAGAAAGTCTCGTGCTTCAACTCCTACGTCTACTCGAGGAGTAACACTAAAGGATGACATTAATGAATCGAAGAATTCCCTACCGATCCAGAAACCCAACATTTCAGCACAAAACAAATCCAAAACTCTACACTCTCCAGCCCAAACTCCTCGAGAGCTGAACTCTGGTAAAGTGCGAGCTTTAATTCCTTCGCCTACTCGTGTAAAACTAAAGGAGGAAATTAGAGAACCAATTCAGAAACCCGACGTCGTGACAGAAAACAATAGCAAAACTTTACACTCTACAGCCCAAACTCCTCGAGAGCTGAACTCTGACAGGGGGCGAGCTTCAATTCCCTCAGTCACAAAAGTGGAAGCAATCAAACAACATAAGAAATCCCTCCCCATTCAGAATTCCCAGGATTCTCCTAACCAAACACCTCGCTTATTGCATCCTGGAAGGTTGCGAGCTTCAACTCCACCTCCGCCACAAAGTGAGTCCCTCAATGCTACACCACGTTCCAGTGTCTCTTTAAGCTCTTACAAACCTCAAACCAAGCTGGAAACTAGTCCCATTAAATCGATGAGTATTTATAGACCGAAACGCAAGAAACTCCTATCGGAGAGTGGATCTACCAACCCATCGTTGCCCATGAAAGCCTTGCCCTTGTCGAAGGAAACCATAGAAATCTATGGTGTATCCTCAGCTTCACACATAAGACAGGAGCAGGTTAATCAAGTGCTTAGTAATAGCGATAGTGAGCAGGATCGGGGGGATCGGGTTGCTGAAGAGAAGGAACACCAAGATTTTGAAATTTGGGAGAATAATGAAGCAGAAGCGGAAGCTGCAGATGTCACAGATTACTCTGTTGAGAGTCCAGAGTTGGAGGTTCGTGTGGAAAGTCCCAAAGCTCGGCTAATACGCAGTGATTCATTTGTAATAAGGTAAGTAGGGCTAATTTGAGAAATGGATCTTCGATCAGGGATCTTCGATCAGGGATCTTCGATCAGGGATCTTCGATCAGGGATCTTCGATCAGGGATCTTGGATCTGGGATCTTGGATAATGGATCCTGGATCATTGATCATCGACAATAATTGGTTATTTGCGGAAATTTATCATTGATCGTTTGGGGGAAATTTCCGAAATTCTTAGTTTAGTTTAGAGTATTTTCCTGTTCCTTTTACTGTGTAGAATCCATTCCATAATAATTTACATATTTCTTATGTAAGCCTAGCATGATCCCTGATTTCCTAATTTAGCTTAGGATTTCCTCAAATGCTCTTAGCTTAGAAATAAAAGTGGTTGAGTTTCTTCCTTTTTCTGTGCAGAATCGATTCTACAAAAGTCTCCATGAGCACCCCAGTAGTTGAGCAGGTAGCGTACTCGCCTATTAGTTTGGGGTTCGTGGGTTCGATTCCCACCAGAGGCCTTTGTAACCCGGCTTTTCCCTGGACCGTAAAATTGGAATATAAATTTTCTTTGTATTGTAATTCATATAAAATAAAATAAATAAATAAAATTATCCCCATATTCCGTAGGTAAACCTGCAATGATCCCTGATTTCCTAATTTTGCTTAGGATTTTCCTTAAATGCTCTTAGCTTAGAAATACAGAAATCTAGCCTAGGATTTACCTCAAATTCTCTAACCTAGATTACCCAGTCAGCCTAGGATTTTCCTTAAATTCCCTTAGCTTAGATATAAAACTTTCCGATAAATAGGATTCTTCATTAGGTTCAAAGTCTATTAAATAGGATTCCATTAAATAGGATTATTCATCAACCTTCAAAGTCTTCTTCAACATCTGCTGGTGATCACAAGTTTTCTCTTAAAATATTTATGTTTTCTAATCGTTTTTAATTCTTCTCAACTTTAATCCCATACATTTTAGTGGCCTTCCCGATAATTATGACCCTTTTCTTTCGGCTAAACGACAACTTGAGGAATTATGTTCACCCACGGACTCGCCTTCGACCGGCAGATCCCAGCAAACGACTTCGACTACACCACAGACACCACAACTGCCCAGTTTGCCGGCCACACCTGCGGCGGCTAGTTCCAACAAAATGTCTACATCGCTAACACTCGGTAGTCCAGCTACTACTGCCAATTCTTCTAGTCCCATGACCACGTCACAAACTCCACAAACCTCTAAGACACCCACTTTGGCTCGTTCATCGAGTTTCCGACGCACTGGCTCCTTGAGATGTCCACGACGTTCGCCGCTGCTAACACAACGAGTGCCTTTGTTCGCCCAAAAACATAGGCCCACCATTCAACGAGGCCTCTCCGATGAGGGGCCCATTTCGACGAACTTCATGAAGCCCGAGGAGTACGATGAAATGCCAGTGCGTTCGGTTTGTGTCAATGATTATGCGGTAACCAAAAGTCCTCGTGTGGTGAGGCGGGATACTTCGGCCTCCAATCGTAAACAGCCTTTGAAGCTGAACATTAACGCTGCCCAGGAGGCCGCCACCGCCAATGGGGGAAATAGTAGCTTAAACACCCCCAATACCATAGAAACCGAAAGTGCTCCGAATACCGCTTCCCGGTATGTGAATAAAACTGATTCTCTGGCGGTGTTTTTGAAATATGAACATGAATTGGAAAAACTGAATAGGGCCACAAATGCTAATGCCGAACCGAAAAGGGAAAGTAACGATCAAAATGGCAATCCTTTGCCAAGCAATGTGGCAAATAGAGCTCCTGAGTCTGCGACGAACTTGGATGGACCTTTGAATGCCAAAGAATTGAAGGACAAAAGCAATAATCTAAGCAAACAGAATTCGGCTAAAAATATCAAAGCCGATCTGTTGGATCTCAATCTTAATGAGACCAATGAGAATTGTGGAGATAGTCTGAATACCAATTCGACCACCAACATCAGCCACCTAACAACACCATCCACCCCGGGTCAGATTGAATCCTCGACAAAGTACAACTCTGTTCGTTTGGCTCCACTCTCGAAACCTTCCACCCCCATCATCCCGGCGAGCAGTGCGCATTTAACCCGAACTTCAACACCAGTGACAACGAAACCTTCCACACCTTTGACTAAACCGTCCACTCCCTTGACTAAACCCTCCACCCCACTAACCCAACCCTTGACACCGCTTAATGCGAAGACACTTTTGCCCCTCGAACACACGAACACGAAACCAAAGCCGCAGTTATCTCAAAAGCCGGTAGCACTTAGCTCGCTATTCGCCGCCGCCAGTGAAGAGCGCAAGAATTCTGTAGGTTCCGATTATATAGATCCCAAATTGATTAATAAATGTGATAATCTGCCCATAAATTTAACTAAGCTACGTAACGAATTTAAGAATTCCGATTCAGATACCTCGGAACCGCCCGTAGAAAATTTTTCTTCATCGTCCTCAGAATCTTCGGCACCGCCTACGAAATTTTTGCCTTCCGTTAAAACGGAAACCCTGGCCCCACAAATAAATCAAAATCCTTCACAGCCTCAGGCCCAGCCACAGCAACAGTCGCAGCTTCAGCAACCGCCTCCTTCCGCCTCAATGAGTCAACGCAACTCGGCGGAAGGACGCAATCTCTTGAAGCGCCGCATTCGTTTGGGTCGCAATCAATTTCTGTATGATGCCTCTCCTGAGGCTGATTCCTGCTCGGCCGATGATGAGGCCAATCGTTCCTCCATGGAGTGTGAAAACATCATGAGGGATCACGAGAAAGCCTTTGATCGTCTCAGTGCCCAAATGAATAATTTGGAAGAGCCTTTCATACCGCCTCCCTCGTTGCCGGCTGAATTTGAGGATTTTGATTTTGAGGAATTTCTCTCATCATTTGAAAATGATGAAGAACAATTCCCTCTCTTCAAAGATTGTAGAGAATTTCTATTGAATCGGACATCGAAAAAACAAAGATCGATGTTAATGCCGAATTCCAATGTGAATGTTGTTGCACAATCAGCAAAGAAATCCACCAACCAAACCACTACTGCTCCCCCACAGCAAACATTCCCTCCCCTTAATCCACACAACAACAACAACAGCCAACACTCCCAACAACACCCTAACCCCCACTCCCAACAACAGCAACAACATTTTCAATTTCCCAATCTTCCTCCACATCCTAAAGGTCTTTTTGATTCATTCTCCCTTCATAATAATAGAGCTACCAAAAATAGATATAACGACAACAACCCCCCAACCTCACTAAGAGCCGATGATCAAAATCAAAAACGTGAGATTTTCATCAGCATTGAGACCGAACATAACGAGCTGGACAAATCCCCCATATCCCCCAATTCCATACGTCACATGATGGGCAATCCGCAATGCGTGGTCGAGGTGGAAGTCGATGCAGCCGATAATAAATTCAGTAAAATCAGTGATGATGATGAGCAGCAGCAGCAGCATGGTCACCATCCTCATCATCATCTAACATCATCATCGGGCCTCGGCCGAGGTCTTGGAGGAGCCGGAGGAGGTAATCACTTTTTTGGTCATTTTCTTGATCACCATCATATACCCAATGTTCAATTGAATAACGCTAAAAATATTATACAAAAAATGCATGAAGATTTCCGGCAATTGGGCGATGATATATCTGCGAACCTGCGACAATCCTTGGAGCAACAGCAGCGAGCCTCAATGCAGACCGATTTGATGATGAATAACCGTGCGAAGGTGAATAAGGCCACCGGAACGCCCAGCGGTGATGCTTATGCCGATTCCGATGAACTAAGCAGTCTGGATGGCTATCCATTGTCATCGCCGAACTCTCGTCTGGGCGTTAGTTCTAAAACGAGTGCAGACTCGGCCTATGGGAGGTAAGTCAAAGTTTACAAATATTATTAGCCTAACAAAATACTTATCAATGATGAACCTTTTCCTATAGAAAAGTCATCAATGAAGAACCTTTTCCTATAGAAAAGTCATCAATGAAGAACCTTTTCCTATAGAAAAGTCATCAATGAAGAACCTTTTCCTATAGAAAAGTCATCAATGATGAACTTTTCCTATAGAAAAGTCATCAATGATGAACTTTTCCTATAGAAAAGTCATCAATGATGAACTTTTCCTATAGAAAAGTCATCAATGATGAACTTTTACTATAGAAAAGTCATATATGATGAACTTTTTCTACAGAAAAGCCATCAGTGATGAACTTTTCCTATAGAAAAGTCATATATGATGAACTTTTTCTACAGAAAAGCCATCAGTGATGAAGTTTTCCTATCGACAAATCATCAATGATGAACTTTTCCTGAAGAAAAGTCATCAATGATGAACTTTTCCTATAGAAGTCATCAGTGATGAACTTTTCCTATAGAAAAGTCATCAATGATGAACTTTCCCTATAGAAAAGTCATCAATAATGAACTTTTCCTGTAGAAAAGTCATCAATGATGAACTTTTCCTGTAGAAAAGTCATCAATGATGAACTTTTCCTATAGAAAAGTCATCAATGATGAACTAGGAAAGTTCATCACTCTATTCATCATTCTATAGGAAAGTTCATCATTGATCACATCATTAGCAAAACTTCATCATTCTTACATTTTCTATAGAAAAAAATGTATCATTGATGACTTTTCTATAGTAAAGGTTTATAATTGATGACTTTTCTATAGGAAAGTTCTTCATTGATGACTTTTCTATAGGAAAAGTTCATCATTGATGCCTTTTCTATACGAAAAATTTAATCATTGTTGATCTTTCTTTAAAAAAGCTAATCATTATTGATTTTTTCTATAGGAAAAGTTCTTCATCGATGACTTTTCTATAGGAAAAGTTCATCATTGATGACATTTCTATAGAAAAGTTCATCATTGATGACTTTTCTATAGGAAAAGTTCATCACTGATGACTTTTCTATAGGAAAAGTTTATCATTGGTGACTTTTCTATAGGAAAAGTTCATCATTGATGATTTTTCTATAGGAAAGTTCATCACTGATGACTTTTCTATAGGAAAGTTCATCATTGATGACATCATTAGCAAAACTTCAACATTCTTACATCATTGATGACTTTTCTATAGGAAAAGTTCATCATTGATGACTTTTCTATAGGTAAAGTTAATCACTGATGACGTTTCTGAACTTCATCATTGAAGACTTTTCTATAGGAAAAGTTCATCATTGATGACTTATCTATAGGACAAGTTCATCATTGATGAATTTTCTATAGGAAAAGTTCATCACTGATGACTTTTCTGCAGGAAAAATTCATCATTGATGACTTATCTATAAGAAAAGTGCATCATTGATGACTTCTCTATAGGAAAAGTTCATCATAGAAAAAGTTAATCGCTGATGACTTTTCTATAGGAAAACTTCATCATTGATGACATTTCTATAGGAAAAGTTCATCATTGATGACTTTTCTTTAGGAAAACTTCATCATTGATGACTTTTCTATAGAAAAAGTTCATCATTGATGATTTTTCTTTAGAAGAAGTTCATCATTGATGACTTTTCTTTAGAAAATGTTCATCATTAATGACTTTTCTTTAGAAAAATGTCATCATTGTTGACTTTTCTTTAGAAAAAGTTCATCATTGATGACTTTTCTTTAGACAAAGTTCATCATTGATGACTTTTCTCGAAGAAAACTTGATCATTGATGACTTTTCTTTAGGAAAAAATCATCATGGGTGACTTTTCTTTAGGTAAAGTTAATCACTGATGACGTTTCTGAACTTCATCATTGAAGACTTTTCTATAGGAAAAGTTCATCATTGGTGACTTATCTATAGGGAAAGTTCATCATTGATGAATTTTCTATAGGAAAAGTTCATCACTGATGACTTTTCTGCAGGAAAAATTCATCATTGATGACTTCTCTATAAGAAAAGTGCATCATTGATGACTTCTCTATAGAAAAAGTTCATCACTGATGACTTTCTGTAGGAAAAGTTCATCATTAATGTCTTTTCTTTAGGAAAAGTTCATCATTGATGACTTTTCTTTAGGAAAATTTCATCATTGATGACTTTTCTTTAGGAAAAGTTTATTATTGATGACTTTTCTTTATGAAAAGTTCATCATTGATGACTTTTCTTTAGGAAAAGTTTATCATTGATGACTTTTCTTTAGAAAAATTTCATCATTGTTGACTTTTCTTTAGAAAAAGTTCATCATTGATGAATTTTCATTAGAAAAAGTTCATCATTGATGACTTTTCTCATTGATTGAAAAGTTTCTATAGGAAAAGTTTATCATTGATGACTTTTCTATATGAAAATTTTATCATTGCTTATTTTTCTATAGTCACAGTTCATCAGTTACTTATAGTTTATGACTTTGAATGGTTTTCTTAATTAGATAAAAATTTTTTATTGAAGTTTATTTTAATATTAATTATTTATGTTTAACAAATTTATCACAGTAGTTAGCTAACTTCTAATTACAAATGATTTATCTTTCTTTAGTCTCTCTCGTCAACGTTCTTCCGAACTAACTAACCCACGTAATTCTAGTCGTAATCGACCATTAACCTCTAACACAACTGCCGGGAATGTCGTGATTAGTCGTCCGCTACCGGAAGAACGTTCCCGCCAACTAAGTGCCTCGTCAAGCAGTGGTTCCGAACATGCCTTACCGCCCATCGGCGGCAATAACAATTACCAAAAACAACAACAGCAACACTTGACGCATTTGTATAATAATAATAACAACAATGGCAATGTCACCAATGATTTGGAAGAAATGTTACGCTTTGAACGCAACAATAATAATTTCGATGTTCCCGTACATCCCACCATCAATCCAGTGGGACTATCACAGGCAACAACCGCACAACATCAGCACCAGCTTCATCACTCCAACCGTGAGACACCCATGAGTTCGTCTACGCAATTGTACGGCTCCAATTCTACCATGAGTTCAAGTATGAAAATGTCGAAATTCTGTCACGAATGTGGCAGTAAGTTCCTCTTAGAACAGGCTAAATTTTGCATGGATTGCGGTGTTAAACGTATCTGTTTGTAGATGGCATAGATGGGGGAGAGAGCTAGAAGATAGCAAAGAGTAGTGGTATACTATCAACAAAAAAGAAAAGCCTATGGAAAATTGTTGGTTTCATAACTTGGGCCTTGATATTGATATATTAAAACTTTAACCAAAATAATGTTTACCTAACTGTATACATACTATACATATATAAAAAATAAATCAATTAATATTTATATATACAATATATATATATTTTTCTATATATTCACAGACATGCATATGATTATTTTTAATTATGTATGTTTGTATCGTTTTTAATTAATTCATAATATCGTAATTATTAACTCATAAAATAACAATTAATCAGAATGCAAAAAAATATTCTTTTTGTGAAAAGAACAATAAAAATAACAATCACGAAAACGATTTGAAAACTAAATCAAATTGGTAATGAAACAAATTTAACGAACAAAATCTATATAAATAAAAGAAACGACAAAAATTGTATAACCAGAAAAACGAAATTTTTCTTAAATTTAAACGCAATAAATAAATTTATTTATATATAAAAAATATTGAACTCGTATTTGCCTTAACACAAATTGCCTAAGATTATTTGGGGTTTAGTTTTCTTAATTTGAAATTGAAAAACAAATATATTTAATATCTAAAGAGACGTAAAAAATCATTTGCTTCGACTCACAACTAAACCAAATCTTATTTGTTAGTTTTTTTTATAATTAAAAAATAATAATAAATATTTTATTCTCTTGATTTGATTTTAATATACATATAATTAATTTGTTTAATTTTTTTTATATATGTATATCGTAAATACCTAATGCTAATCAATAATTTTAATAATAATAATAATTAATAATAATCTGTAAGAGAATGGTTTAAGTATAAAAATAATAATAATTACAATTTGTCACAATTTTGTCGGCTTTAAAGATTAATCTTTTGTTTTGTAGTACTGCAAAGTAGTTTAAAAAATATTTAAAATATTATATACATACTTTAAAACAAATAAAATGAAAAGTATTCCTTATCAATAAAAAAAGCAGCATTAACCTACTACATTTTCACCATCTTTGCTTGAAGATCATCATTAGTTAAAAATTATAAAGGCAATTGTGTCTGCGAAATATATCTCTGGTATAAGCAGAGCTGGTGAAAATGGCCGTAAATTGTAATTCATTTTGTCATTTTGTAATAGAAATAACAATCACATCGCCAAAGGGTTTTGGGAAAAGCTTTCTTCGTTCATTATTTCATTGCTATTTGTTTTAAATTTGCGGAAATGGCGCCCGATATAAACAAATAAAAGTAGATTAATGTAAAGTTAAAAGAATGTGGGAAAAGGATAATATTTTATTATCAATTTTTTTAATATCCTTAGTTAAACTTAAAATGGCTATATCTCTTTAAATAAGCTTCGTTCAGGGAAAACGATGAAATTTTATTATCGCTATTTCCATAGCAAGACTTAAAATAGCAACATATCGTTAAAAAAGCATTGTAAAAGCATTGGCCCATGGTTTGAATTTCCTTAGCAAAACTTTAAATGACAATATCTCCTTAAATAAACCTCGTACAGGGAAAAGGGCGACATTTTGTTATCACTAATTTTTGGAATTTTCTCGTTAAATATTCCTCGCACAAAACTTAAAATGGCAATATCTCATTAAATAAGTCAGGGAAAGGGTCCTAAAAACTATGGGTCTTATTCATCATTTATAGAAAACCTTTCAAATAAAAACTCTTAAGGCCTTAAAATCATAAGACAAAAACAATTATGCAAAGTTTCTTATAAACAACAATTATATTTGTTTAAAATGTCATTCCTGTGGGAATATATTTTCTTTGGGTGATGAAATCCTGTCAATATTCTGGAAGAAAAAAACGCTTTCCACTGGAGTGACATTCAGACATCCAAACCTTCAGACATCTTCTTAGAAAAAAAATATCCTTTCTTAACCTAAAAATTATTTTTCTCGAACTTGTATTATTTTGAACGTTTGTCTCAATTAGATACATAATTTCTTTCTTGTAAGTCTGTCTTCTCTAGAGAAAATAATAATTTCGAAAATCGCCGCGGTCGAAAAATGGGCAACATATTATTTGTCCGCAAATCCATGATTTGCAGACGTGAGAAAGGAGTGACAGAACATGACCGATTGTGTTTGAATATCGTCAGGTTTGTGAAGGGTTGCCTTCATTACATACATAAATTATCGCAATTAGGACTTGACTTTAAGAAGTACCGAGCAAAATCATCCGCCTGAACAACTGCTTTTACGAAGGTGCCACATGTCGAATACGGCACGAACAACTATGTGGGCAAATACCTCTTGAGAAAGGGGTGCATCTCTATCTTCATTACTCTTCAACATCTTACTTGATGCCGGGATGATCCGTGTATCAAAATAACAGAGGAATATCGTGGGGATTACAAGGCAATCTGCCTCCTTGCTCATACATATATATGTACACAGACGTTAATGGTATGCTGAGTGATATCAAAAAGTATGCTGCGCTATCCGGGCTGTCCATTAACTTACCAAAAACCAAAGCAATGCGCATAAACCCGAACAAAACCCAAACAATTATTCGACAACCTGGAATCTTTCTGCTATTTAGGCAGCATCATTACTGTCAAAGGAGGTTCTGCTGAAGACATCAGATGCAGCAAGAACCAATAGCCTCATAAATCCGAAGCCACAAATGGATGTGGATAGCCCCCACTCACAGCTCTCGACTGGAACCCTCAGGGAAGTCATACAAGAATAAAACCGGAAAATACGTGAAGGCGATTGATGGATGCTGAAGCCCTAGAAGCAGGCTTATCCTGGCGACAAATAAAAAAACCTAGCAATAGATAAAGTCTATTCTGTAAAAAAAAAAGGTTTATCATTGACGACTTTTCTATATCAGATGTTCATCATTGATAACCTCTTCGAAGAAGAAGTTCATCAATAATGACTTCTCTATAGTAAAAGTTTATCATTGATGAGTTTTCTAAAGTAAAAGTTCATAATTGATGACTTTTCCGTGGTACATGTTCATAATTGAAGTCTTTTCTATAGTAAAAGTTCATCATTGATGACTTTTCTATATCAAAAGTTCATCATTGCTGACTTTTATATAGTAAAAGTTCATCATTGATGACTTTTCTATAGTAAAAGTTTATCATTGATGACTTTTCTATAGTAAAAGTTTATCATTGATGACTTTTCTATAGTAAAAGTTCATCATTGATGACTTTTCTATAGTAAAAGTTCATCATTGATGACTTTTCTATAGTAAAAGTTCATCATTGATGACTTTTCCATATCAAAAGTTCATCATTGATGACTTTTATATAGTAAAAGTTCATCATTGATGACTTTTCTATAGTAAAAGTTTATCATTGATGACTTTTCTATAGTAAAAGTTCATCATTGATGACTTTTCTATAGTAAAAGTTCATTATTGATAACTTTTCTATAGTTAAAGTTCATCATTGATGACTTTTCTATAGTAAAAGTTCATCATTGATGACTTTTCTATATGAAGAGTTCATCATTGATGACTTTTCTATAGGAAAAGTTCATCATTGATGACTTTTTTATAAGAAAAGTTCATCATTGATGACTTTTCTATTGGAAAAGTTCATCATTGATGACTTTTCTATTGGAAAAGTTCATCATTGATGACTTTTTATAGGAAAATTTCATCATTAATGACTTTTCTATAGGAAAAGTTCATCATTGATGAGAAGTTCATCATTGATGACTTTTCTATAGGAAAAGTTCATCATTGATGACTTTTCTATAGGAAAAGTTCATCATTGGTGACTTTTCTAAAGTAAAAGTTAATAATTGATGACTTTTCTATAGTAAAAGTTCATCATTGATGACTTTTCTATAGGAAAAGTTCATCATTGATGACTTTTCTATAGGAAAATTTCATCAATAATGACTTTTCTATAGTAAAAGTACATCATTGATAACTTTTCTATAGTAAAAGTTCATCATTGATGACTTTTCTATAGTAACAGTTCATCATTGTTGACTTTTCTATGGGATAAGTTCTTTATTTATGACTTTTCTATAGGAAATGTTCATTAATGATATTTTATATATAAACCCCTCAGCATTTATGGGTTTTCTCTAGGAACATTTAATCATTGACGATATTTCTATAGGAATAGTAAATCGTTGATAAATTTTAGTTTGAAACGACAGAGGGACAAATAATTATAATATTATGTCATCATCAGGTGATAAGAGAACTGTCATTAATATAGGAGAAGTTGTTTTAATTTAAATGACTTTAATACTAATTAATTCTCATTATTGTCATAGTAGGTGTGGCTAGCAGATAATTTTAGAACAGTAGATGACGAATGCTTGGGTATTATAGTAGCAATGAAGGTTGCGGGATTTTACCCATCAAAAAAACTCTTTTAATGTCCAAGAAATGTGAACATATACTTTTAATAATTTTAAATATTTTCTTTTTTCTCTTTATTTTCAATAGATCCAACATCTTCAGCTAACAAATTGAGAAGCAATCTTAAAAAAGCCTGGAGAGGTTTGAAAAATATTTAATTAAAAATTACAAAGTATTGGTGCAAACTATAAACAAACTATCTATAAAAATGTATTTTAAATTTTTTTTAATTTGTATGTAATTCTATTCATAAGTTTAAACTAATAATAATTGTAAGAGAGAAAGCTAATCTCACACCCTAAATAAATGCATATAATAATTAATCTATATGTACATAAATCTATAACATAAGTTTGAACTAATATTAAATGTAAAGAAATACAGATTTCTAACAAAAGAAAAATTATATTTGTAAAATTTAGAAAAGGTTTTTAGAACTGATTCTCAAGGTAAAACAAAAAATTATTTAAACCTTTTGCTATTAAACGTTCGTTCGCTACGACTGGTGACTCGTGGATGAATCAACGATAGCCGCCAGCACTGGGTTTATTTTTCCCTTATCCCATAATAGGTTCGGCGTTATAGGCTTTCTAGAATACGTTCCGAAAGACTAAGTGTCCAGAGATCGATGCCTCTTATTCACCTTCCTCTTTATATACTACACAACATTTATTAATATAATAAGTAAATAGAATTTGAACAAAAAGAAAATAAATCACATTATCATTCACACTCCCCAGTCCAAATAATCATCCACAATTTCGAACTGGGGCCAAATCACGGCATTCGATAACGACAACTTTTCGATCAAAACCCATTTTTAATTTTTGTAAATAAGAAAAAGTGAGCATTGGAATAAATTAAAAACTATCCAGATAAGCTGAATAAGAATGTAGTTAAAGGATTTACTTGAATTCAACAGAAGCTTATACTCTTTTAACGATAATAAAATAAAGATTTCGATGGTAAAGTACTCTATATCTCCCCCTGGTCATTAAATTATATTTCTTCGATGTTCATTTTTATTTTTTCACGTCTTTATAAATTACAAATTACCTGCTTGTTTCTTCTTCTTGGGACAGATAATAACAAATCCAATGAACAATACAAAGCCGAACAAAAATCGGACACTATTTTTCATGCACGTTAAGGGGATAATTTGTCCCCAAACGGCAATGATTTTGCAACGCCTGTTTTCTTTCAGTGTATTTACTTATAACCCGATTTAGAATTTAAGCGCTACATTATCATTAGGAAAACAATACTATAAAAACCATTTCTAAACTAATTAAAATTAAAATTTAAATAATTCAATAAAGAAAAAACTGATATTTTCCTAAATTGTCAATCACTAAATTGTCATTTTCCCTTTCAAGTTCTGAGAAAAATTGTCTTGCTCTGAAATTTTATTTCAAAATAAAATTTAAATTTTTACTGCTTTTTACAAAAATGTTCGCTTTCGGCACAAAAGTTCGCCCAGGACCAACAATGATACCGACAAACCCCAAACGCCCGAAATTGGAGCTTCAGTCAGGTAGATCCCAATCAATTCCTCGTTCTTTGGGTGCTGGAGCAACAAGGAACACCGTCATGGTCACTTCTAAAACCGAAACTGGTGCAGCCACCAAAGAAAATCATAACATAATTGGAAAAATCAAATTGCCGGCACCGCAAGCTACCAACTCAAATCGAGGCCTGCGATCCCAAGCACATCCAAGGCAATCTGTTTCAGTTCCTAGCAGCAAGCAGGCAATGTTGGCCAAGAAAGATGTGAAAAAGGAATTTTTAACGAGCAACAGAGGCTGTGCTGCCAAGAAACCCAATGGTAATCCCTTAGAGGGAAATGTCACCTGTCGCTCTAGACTTTCCACAGCTTCTACTGGCCGCCAATGGAATCGCAATAATGCCTCTACATCTTTGGCGCGCCAGCGCAACAAGGGTATGCAGTCTTCAGAGAATCTGTTGGATCCCCAACTACTACCATTCCCGCCAGCAACAGCAGCTGCAGAAATTGGCATTCAAACCCAAGAACCAGAAATTCTTAATCATTCTCTGCTAGTAGGTGATATCAAATTTCTAAATCCTTCCAAACGCGTTGTCAACGAAATCGAAAAACAACGCAAAGATTTGAAAACCAAACAAATGTTAAAAGCCACGCGGAAATTTGAAGAACATTCCGAGAGGCAGGAGGAACATTTGACTGATTTAAAAGAATTTCTGGAAAAATCTTATGTTAGCAAAAAGCAAAGTCAGCAATCGCGCAGATTGTACGACTCTTTCGAAGATGAGCAAAAGTAATTATATGATTAGGAAAATATGTAGTAAAATTCTAATATGTATCCTGCTCTTTTCAGAATTTTTCAGAACATGGATCAATTGTTAAATCGTGAAATACCTAAGACTGAATCCATTGCAGATATTCGAGCCAGAATTAAGCGCAAGGAAGAAGAGCTTTTAAATCTTTTCGATAATGTTGAAAGTACGGCGCGTTCTATCTTTAATAAATAATTGTCATTTGAAGGTGATTTTTTTATGTTCTTTGTTGTAAATTAAATCTTAATAAAATATACATATGTATGTCTAAAATAAATTAAGTATTTTTATGAATTATTGTTATTAAGGTCAGGCAACACTCGACGAGTCCTTCAGGTCCTATAGCTGTGGCAGATACGCTTTTCATTATTGGTAAATATCCATATCCATATAGAAATTCCAAGAAAGGAAAAACATAACTTTAAATAAAATTCTCAAAAATCCTTAAAAATATTGTTTTATTTGGAAAGGGTACTGAAAGGTGGATTTATATCTACATATTTTAAATTTTATTGGAATTGAAGATACTTAACTTAGTTAAGTCTTTTCCAAGAAAGAAAAAACACAACTTTAAATAAAATTCTGAAAATTCCTTAAACATTTTGTTTTATTTGGAAAGGGAGCTGAAAGGTAATTTTATATAGATTTTAAATTATATTGGAGTTGAAGTAGACCTTTCAAGCTTTCATTTAGGGCATCACATGTGTTGATATCGCAATCCGTTTAGAAGTTACACCCATTACAAAATTAGAAAAAATGTTCGCCTAAAATTTTGCTTCACGAAAGGACTTACAAAATTATAACAATTTTCTAAAGCCTATAACTTGTCAACTAATTGAAATATCGAAACTAGTTATTCCCTAAAAGGATGCCTGAAAGGTGTACTTTTTCTGCATTTAAAAACATTTGGCGCCTAAAAGTAGGCTTCATGAAACTATTTGAAAAACTTTACCGATTTTAAAAAGGCCTTTAATTTCTAAACTATTGGCGATATCGTGACAAGTGATACCTTTAACGAATGCTGGAAATGTCTACTGCAATTCCTCCAAATATTGTAATTTTACAACATACATATTTTCAGTTTTTTGAAATCTCAAAAATGGATTTTCAAATTTTACCAAAAGTTCTTGGATTTTCGTAGTATTTTGACTATGTTAGAGGACCTTGCGCTGATTTACAAACCACTTTAATTTCATTCGAGAACCCAATATTTAATGGAAAAAATCCCTTTTACATAAAACTTTTATACCGATTTTCAAACGACTGTAACTTCTAAACCCAAGGTATCACTTGTAACTATATCTCAATTAGTTTAGCAATTAAAGGTTTTTAAAATCTATCGGGTCTGTTCCGTAATCACGGCGATTTGATATCACGGTGATTTTAAAATCACCGGCGACTTAACATCACTTTTGGAGTTCGAAATCACCCGAAAATATTTCGAATAATCTTTTTTGGGAGGCTATGAATAATAAACTGGGCGATTTCGAACTCCAACAGTGATTGTAAGTCGCCGGTGATTTTAAAATCACCGTGCTACAGAACAGACCTGCATATATTTTTTGAAGCATACTTTTAGGCACCAAAGTATTTCTGATTAAAAAATGTTTATATCTTCTAAAGTATTAGCGATTTTGTCTGAAGTGATACCTTAAACGAATGCTGGAAATGTCTACCACACTTCCTCCAAATATTGTAATTATACAACAGTTTTTTGAAATCTCAAAAATGGATTTTAAAATTTTACCAAAAGTTATAGGATTTTCATAACATTTTGGCATATGATAGAGGACCTCGCGCTGATTTACAAACAACTTTCATTTCCTTCAAGAACCTAATATTTAATGAAAAATTCCCTTTTATATAAAACTGTTATACCGATTTTCAAACGACTGTAACTTCTAAACCTAAGGTATCACTTGTAACTATATCTCAATGATACCTTAAACGAATGCTGGAAATGTCTACCACACTTCCTCCAAATCTTGTAATTATATAAGATATTTTCAGTTTTAAAATCTCAAATATGGATTTTCAAATTTTACCAAAAGTTCTTAGATTTTCGTAATATTTTGACATATGGTAGAGGACCTCGCGCTGATTTACAAAACACTTTCATTTTCTTCAAGAACTTAATATTTAATGAAAAAATCCCTTTTATATAAAACTCTTATACCGAATTTCAAACAACTGTAGCTTCTTAACTAATTGAAGTACCGCAACAAATGATACCTCAAACGAAGGCTCAAAACGTCTACTTAAATAAACTGCTATTATCGGCTAATAATTTTTACATAAAAGTTAAAGTTTAATGAAATTATAAAATTTTAGATATCTATAGTAGATTTAGATCTTTAAGACAATCTTATTAGCCACAAATTGTGTCAAGCCTGAAGTAGACGTACAGACCTTTATTTCAAGGTATCATTTGGGGCGCTATTCCACTTTGTTTAGATGTTGCAGTCGTTTGATATTCGGTAATGAAAATGTTTTTAAAGCATCGCTAGGTCCTTTATCATATGCCAAAATTTTATGAATGTGATCATTTAGAAAATGGCTGCAGCTGTTTTTAAAGCATGCTAGAGCGAAAAGCAGAAACTTCTTTTTATACTTATTTTTGATAACAATTTCTATATAAAAACTGTAAAAGGTTTATATCCTTTAACAAACGACTTAGAGCGAAAACGATAAATTTCTTTAGGCCAAACTTAAAATGGCTATAATTCCTTAACCACGCGCCATAGAGAGATAAGTGCGAAGTTTTGTAATGACGTAATTTTTGGTGACAGTTTTGAATTTCCTCAGACTAAACGAAAATGGTATAGCTACTAATAATAAGCATCCTAGATCGAAAGGAACGCATTTTTAACCACTTATTTTTAGTATAAAATTTTAATTTCCATTGCCAAACTTAAAATGGCTACAACTCCACAAAATAAGATTTCTAGAAAAGGATGAATTTATTTGAATACATATTTTTAGATGAACTCTATGATTTTCCTCGTAAAACTTAAAATATAAAGAAATAGGGTTCCTTGGGCGAAAAGGGCGGTTGATAAATTATTTTTGGTAAAATTGTTGTCGAAATTTTTGAATTTCCCTAAAATGGCTCCTTAAATAAGCATCATACAGCGAAAAGAACAGCATTTTGTAATCACTTATTTTTTTATCAAATTTTTCAATTTCCCTAGCTAAACTTAAAATGGCTATACCTCCTTCAATAAATGACCTAAGCATGCGTAGTCCTAGGAATAAACTACTCAATCCATAATTAGTGTCCTGCATAAGGAACTGGTCTCCACTACGTTGTTCAACTGTTGCAATATGCAGCACAATGGTCTCAGCTACAGCTAGGCCCACTCTGGACCCATTCAACTGCTGGTCCTAGACACTAGAGAGCCGGAGGACCGGAGCTAGTAAGAAACGAAGGAGAATAAATTAAATTGTAATATCCAGAATTTTAAATCAACTTGAATGCCTCATTGACAAATGCTTTGCTCTGTTCTAGACCTGGAGTATAAAGTACTTTTATATAGAAGCCAATTTAGAAAATTGGTATCCAGCATGTACTTCAAACGCAAGCAAGTCACAAAGAAGACAGTCGTGGTGCAGTTTGACATGTATGGAACTCAAAAATTCTTAAGAATCTCAACATTCTAGCAGTCATGTAGGAAATTGAAAAATACTGACGAAGCTATGTAGACAACTTATACTATCATTCAAATGGCCTAACTCGAGTACTACTAAGCTTGGAAAAAAATCTCGCCTCATTATAATAAAATACTTTGTAGTAATAATATTGTAAATAATTCATAAATTAAGTTAAATTTATTCCATTATATTATAATAAAATAGTTTTGAGAATAATTTGTAGTAATAATATTGTAAATAATTCATAAATTAAATTCAATTTATTCCATTATAATATAAATTGTGAAAAGCCTGTGTTTTTGAAGCTGACAATAATTCACAGAAAAATATACTAGGTTAAGCTTCATTATTTACTGTTATTTTGATTTTATTATAAAAAATGCAATAAAAAAATAATAAATTGAAAGGTTTTTTTTAATTTATGGGAATTATTGGGATAAAATAATTAGGCGAAAATCTATAGGATTTGTGATACAAAGTTAAGTTTGTTGAAAGTTCAAATTGTATTGAACTTCCAAGTTTTTAAGGTATCATCTGTGACGATATATCAATCAGTTTAGAAGTTACATGCTTTTTAAAATCGGTATAATTTTTTAAACAATTTCGTGAAGCCTACTTTTAGGCGAAATCGTTTTTACTACCGTTAAAGTGAACGTTCAAGGTATCACCCGTGACGACATCGCAATTAGTTTAGGACTTTTTGACGCCTAAAAGTATGCTCCACAAAATCTAAACAATTTTTAAAGTTTGAAACGACTACTTAAACTTAATCAAACAAATACGGGATCCTGAAAGTATAATTCACGGATACGTGAAAATTATACAGATTTTAAAAATCCCTTAACATCTAAACCAATTAAGATATTGCCACAAGTGATACCTTAAACGAATGCTTAAAATGTCTACTACAATTCCTCCTAAACTTATAATAGTATAAACCATTTTCAGTTTTTTGAAATTACAAAAATGGATTTTCAAATTTCATCAAAAGTTCTTGAATTTTCATAATTTTTTGATATATGATAGAGGACTGAGCGCTGATTTACGGATTTTAAAAAGCCTGTAACTTCTAAACTAATTAAGAAACGTCTACTTCAATTCGTCTACTAAATTATAATACTATAATATACTCTCAGTTTTTTTTTAATTTCAAAAATGGATTTTAAGAATGTGCCAAAGGTTGTTGGATTTTCATAATATTTTAGCATATGATAGAGGACCTCGCGCTGATTTAAAACCCACTTAGATTTCCTTCGAGATCTAAGTCTATATCTAAGTCTATTCTTTGCTTTGCCTTTGGGCGTATCAATTGTTTTAATGTGAATTTTTAGTTAAATCTCTTTCTGGCTGGGGCCTTCAATTGCATTAGTGTTTTATATGATTTTTTTAATGTAAATGTTATTAAAATTAAATTAAATAGTTTTAAGTTAAATCTTCTTATGTATTTTTTAATGTTATTGTTTTAATCTCTAACTTATATTTTTATATTGTAAAACTTATTAAACGCAGTTGCCTTCAGTAATGCTGTCAAATTGGCCTTATTGGCTTGTGCATTGCAACGTATGAATAAAATGAATTGAAATGAAATGAAATGAAATGAGATCCTAATATTTATTGAAAAAATCCCTTTTACATAAAACTGTTATACCACTTTTCAAACGACTGTAAATTCTAAACTAAGTTGAATAACGAATCAACTGATACCTCAAATGAAAGGTGGCACGCACTATTTGTGGCTAATACTATTGTCTTAAATATCTAAACATAATAAAATTGCCAAATTTTTATAATTTCATTAGTTATGAATTTATGTTAAAAGATCTGGCCTCAAATAGCAGTAGACAATAAAGAGACGTTTTGAACTTTCGTTTGAGGTATGGCTTGTTGCTTTACTTCAACATGTTTAGAAGTTAAAGGCTTTTTAAAAGTGTGTTCAACCAAAAATATACCGATTTGAAAGAAGTTATAACTTGTAAACCATTTGATATATCATCAAAAATTTTACCATGAACGAAAGCTGGAATCCTCTCATTAAATCTCAATAGAAATTGTGATTTCCCCAGATCCTATATTTCATTATTCATGATTTTCTATATACAATAAATTTTCACTTAAATTGTCTCTATTGACCATGTTTTACAACAATTTTGGTCGAAACGCGCATCAAACGATTTCTTGCGGCGAGTATGATCGATTGGTATATGACTCGTTTGGAAATTCCGAAATTCAATTTTTAATGTAATTTTTGAGATAAGGGGTGCCCATGCATTTTAACGAAAATCGATAGGTTGTGGATTTTGATGATATTCATGCATATGATAGAGGGCGTTGCACTGATCTACAGACGGCCTTCGATTTTCTGCCAGACTCTATTATTTTATGAAAAATTCACTATTTGGTAAAACAATTTACACCGATACACAAATGTCGATAACTTCTAAACTAAATGGAGTACATCTTTAAGTGAAACCCTAATTGAAAGGTCTGAACGTCTACTGCTATCCAAAGAAGTTTAGAGATAATGCCATATGCATAAGAATGTGCATTTATTGAAATTATATAATTTTCTCATCAGTTTCGATTATTATTATAAATTAATAGATTAATGCCAACACTAATGGGCTACAATTATATTACACATCAAATAGACGTTCAGGCGTCTCTTTTGCAGTATCATTTGTGACAATATTCCCTTTAGTTTAGAATTTATCGGCAATTTAAAATATGTATAATACTTTTACATAAAGGGCATTTTTCATGAAGTATTAGGTTCTTAAATGAAATTAAAATGGTTCTTAAATTAGCGCGAGGTCCTCTATTATATGCCAAAATATTATGAAACCCAACAACTTTTGGTAAAATAGCTTAAATTCCCGCATTCCCTTAAAACTTTCGTTTAAGGTACCATTGGTGACGATATCTCAATTAGTTTAGAAGTTACAGGCATTTAAAAATCGGTACATGTGGCGCGATTTTGTCACCAGTAATACCTTAAATAAATGCTCGAAATGTTCACTTTAACGGCACTAAAAATGATTTCGCCTAAAAGTATGCTTCACGAAATTGTTTAAAAATTTATACCGATTTTAAAATGCGTGTAACTTCTGAACTAATTGAGATATCGTCACAGGTGATACCATAAATGACTGCTTGAAACGTCTACTTCAATTCGTATATCAAATTATAATAATATAATTTATTCTCAGTTTTTTAAAATCTCAAAAATGGATTTTAAATTTTTACCAAAAGTTGTTGGATTTTCATAATATTTTGGCATATGATAGGGGACCTCGCTCTGATTTACAAACCACTTTCATTTTCTTTAAGAACCTAATATTTAATGAAAAAATCGATTTTACATAAAACTGTTATACCGATTTTCAAACGAATGTGACTTCAAAACTAAGTGGAATAGCCCTTCAAATGATACTTTGAACTAAAGGTCTGTACGTCTACTTGATGCTTGACACAATTTGAGGCTAATAATACTGTCTTAAAAATCCAAATCTATTACAGTTTTCTAAAATTTTTTAATTTCATTAAACTTTAACTTTTATATAGAAATTATTAGCCGAAAATAACAGTTTATTAAAGTAGACGTTTTAAACTCTCATTTGAGGTACCATTTGTTGCGGTACTTTAATTAGTTTAGAAGTTACAGTTGTTTCAAAATCGGTATAACAGTTCTATAAAAAAGGAAAGTTTTCATTAAATATTAGGTTCTTGAAAGAAATGAAAGTGTTTTGTAAATCAGCGCTAGGTCCTCTATCATATATCAAAATATTATGAAAATTCAAGAACTTTTGATGAAATTTGAAAATCCATTTTTGTAATTTCAAAAAACTGAAAATGGTTTATATTATTATACGTTTTGGAGGAATTGAAGTAGACGTTCCAAGCATTCGTTTAAGGTATCACTTGTGGCAATATCTTAATTGGTTTAGATGTTAAGGGATTTTTAAAATCTGTATAATTTTCACGTATCCCTGAAGTATACTTTCAGGGGCCAATATTAGTTTGATGAAGTTTAAGTAGACGTTTCAAACTTTCGTTTAAGATATAACAAGTGTCTATATCTCAATTGGTTGAGAGGTTATAAGTTTTTGAAAATTGTTTTGATTTTTTAAGATTTTTTCCGTTAAGCACACTTTTAGGTGCCAAAATGGTTTTTTAAATTTTTAAATGTCTGAAACTTCTATACGAATTGCGATGACGTCGCGGGTGATCGGCACACTCATACAACCATACAAAAGAATTTCTCTCTCTCAATGCAAACTGAATGAATTGTTTTATACTCATTCAATGTGTGAGAGGAGAGAACCGCCCATGGGCGCTGTTTTGCCGATCTCTGCCCTAAACGAAAACTTGAAGTTAAAAACAATTTGAAGTCTCCAGGCTTAACATTTTTTTATTTTACCCCAATAATTCCCATAAAATAAAATAAATCGTTTAAATTTATTACTTTTTATTGATTTTTTTATAATAAAATGAAAATAACAATAAATAATGAAGCCTAACCTAGTACATATATTATTTTGTGGATTATTGCCAGCTCCAAAAAAACAATGACTTTTCACAATATGGAATCATAATGGAATAATTTGATTTTAATTTATGAATTATTTACAATATTATTACTACAAATTATTCTTAAAGCTATTTTATTATAATATAATTGAATAAATTTGACCTAATTTATGAATTATTTACAATATTATTACTACAAATTATTCTTAAAGCTATTTTATTATAATAAACCCAGTGTATGCTGGATACCAATTGTCCAAATTGGCTTCTATATAAAAGTACTTTATACTCCAGGTCTAGAACAGAGCAAAGCATTTGTCAATGAGGCATTCAAGTTGATTCAAAATTCTGGATATTACAATTTAATTTATTCTCCTTCGTTTCTTACTAGCTCCGGTCCTCCGGCTCTCCAGTGTCTAGGACCAGCAGTTGAATGGGTCCAGAGTGGACCTAGCTATAGCTGAGACATTTTTAGTTTTGCTAGGGAAATTAAAAAACTTAATAAAAAATATAAGTGATCACAAAATGCTATTCTTTTCGCTGTAGGATGCGTATTTAAGGTTTTATAACCATTTTAGGGAAATTCAAAAATTTCGACAATTTTACCAAAAATAAGTTATCAACCGTCCTTTTCGCCCAAGGAACCCTATTTCTTGATATTTTAAGTTTTACTATAAAAATCAAAAAGTTCATCTAAAAATATGTATTCAAATAAATTCATCCTTTTCCAGAAATCTTATTTATGGAGTTGTAGCTATTTTAAGTTTGTCAATGGAAATTAAAATTTTCCGCTAAAAATAAGTGATTACAAATCCGTTCCTTTCGATCTAGGACGCTTATTATTAGGAGCTATACCATTTTCGTTTAGTCTGAGGAAATTCAAAATAGTCAGCAAAAATTATGTCATTACAAAACTTCGCACTTATCTCACAATGGCGCTTGGTTTAGGAATTATAGCCACTTTAAGTTTGACCTAAAGAAATGTATCCTTTTCGCTATAAGACGCTTGTTAAAGTATATAAGCCTTTTTAAGTTTTTATAGACAAATTGTTATCAAAAATAAGTATTAAAAGAAGTTTCTTCTTATCGCTCTAGCACGCTTAGTTAAGGAGATGTAGCCATTTTAAGTTTTTTTGCTAAATGATCACAATTTTTTTGCTCAATTATCAAAAGACATGGACGCTTTTTCAAGGAGTTATTGTCATTCTAGAAATTTGCCTAGAGAAATTCAAAATTTTCACCAAAAATTAGAGATCACAAAATTTCGTGTTTTTCCTCTAGGACATTTATTTAAGTAGTTGTAACCATTTTAAGTTTTGCTGGGGAAATTAAAAATTTTCGCAAAAAATAACTACTAAAAGTTAATCTTTTCCGCTCTACAATGATTACTTAATGAGTTATATCCTTTTTAAGAATGGCTAAGGAAATTAAAATTTTTCAAAAAAAAATAAGTGATTAAAAATATCAACCCTTTCGCTCCAAGGCGCTTATTTAGATAACTAAAGCCAATTTAAGTTTGGCTGGAAAATTTAAATTAGTCACCCAACAATAAGTATTTAGAGAGGTTCATCCTTTTGAACGCTTGTTTTAATGAGTTATAGCCATTTAAAGTTTGGCTGGGAAAATTCGAAATAAATGCAAGTATACTTTGTATCTTTTTCATGTTTAATGTGAGGAAAAATCTTTTATTTAATTTTAGATACTATAGTTTTCTTCATAAAGACCACGTATCAACGATACGAAAGGAACAAAACAAATACAGAGTTTTAGTTCAAACAAAATATCATCAGTTATTAAAAAAACATTAGAAAATAGAATAAAAATGAATAATTTGCATAAAGCCTCAAAGAAACAAACAAACATACAAGAACACACATACACACACAATGCACGAATGCGGAACATATATGTCATCATTATCAAAAATATATATATATAAAGAAGAATCCAAAAAAACAAATCACTCTTAAAGACTGGACAAAAAGTTAATACGAACTTGCAGTAGTACATAGCAGTAAATCGAACTTACAATATAACAAAATAAATACGTACGTACATACATTGAACAATAAATAGAAATAAATAAAATAAAATGATTTAATCGGGTATACATAAAATCACACATGTGTTAATACGGTAGTTTTCGCTTTGCGATTCTTTTTTGTTTTCTTTTTGCGTAAAAACGTTTGATTTTTACGACATTCATCCATGATGTAAGCGAAATCATGATGTCGTTTCAAAGTCAAGGGATTACCCATCAAAATTAGAAGGGATTTGGGACGTGACAGGATAACATTTAGGCGCTAAAATTAAAAAAAGGATTTTATTTCATCTATTAGGTAAAGTGTTTGAGCAAACTCACCTTAGGATTCCTTACAAAACCCAGACCAGCAAATGATCTTACTAAGGATACAATAATGATTTGTTTTTCTCTTCCCTGAAATGCTTCCACAGAACCACTTTCAACGTTTGTCCAACCGTAGTCGCGCAGACGGTTTTGTATTAGTTTATTTTGTAGTCTATATGGTGTAATAATGCCTATATCGGATTGGGCCACAGGACGGCCATCTATGCCATCCATAAGTAGACGTCGTAGAAACCACATTAATACTTGCAATTCGAGATTATTGCGTGAGCTTGGTGTCACGGTGTCCTTTTCGGTAATGCCATGGACAGCTTGAAAGATAATGGGAAAATTGGGATTTGGCAATTTGCTCCATTTGGCGGCCAAACTGACATCTTCTGCAGAATAAAAAATATTTAGAGAAAAAGTGTTTCTATAATTAAGATAATTAAATTAACATATTGATAACTCAATTTCAAAGTAAGATATGTTGACTTGGCAAGTTTTCGGGGGGGAACTTTTTAAAATTCTAGAAATTACAATTTACATAGCGATACCTTAATTCCAAAATATGCAAAGTCGACTTATCATGTTTTTATAAACATTTCCTTTTTAAATTCTAAATACTTTAAATTATATTCAGTCCAAATTTTATGTTTATCCGTTTATCCAATCAAAAGTTATGTGCAAAACATTGAAGTCACTCAATCTGCATCGTAAAGGAATTCCCTACAAATTTAAAAATTGCATAAAACTTTGATCGCCTCTCTTAAAAATCTACCAGTTTTGACTTAGCATGTTTTGGAATGGAGGTATAGATATATTCCGTCAAAATTTGGTGTTATACCGAACTTTCACGATAGATTTTTCTGTTTTTTAAACAATTTTGAGTGTGACATATCGGACGAATGAATATGCTAGCCCAATTTTGGGAGAAGGGAACAATTTCCGGGGGAAATCGAATTCGCATATAAAATATAAAAATTTAATTTTTCGAAAAAAAAAAATTTGACGCCTATCCATAAGAACTAACATTTTCGAGTTAGCATTATTTGCAATCGAAGTATCGATAAGTGAACATAAAAATGAGAAAATCTTTTTAAAGTTTTTAACTAATTATGTATGATATTTTTCAAAATAATGAGCTCAAGGTCATTATTTTAAAAAATACAGTACAGGTCGAATGTACAAAATTATACACTAATGTTTTTAATTAATGGTTCCAATTAGGATATTCTCACGGCTGTTTCATTAACATTTTAAAATCAGTTTTCAACTCATTTCATCTAACAGAGTCACATTCAAAGTCTTATATTACTGAGTTGGATATTGCAAACTGACCCACACTTCAACATGTAAAAGATTTGGAGTATCTTGTAGATGTTGATTCATATGGAGGGCAACGACATAATTCTTATTCTTTTCGGTTACTTTTTATATAGAACATTTAAATATTCCTCAAATGAAATTATCGATTTTTGAAATGTGATACTCTTGCACGAAATGAGCGATATTATACAATAAATCTTATTTCTAAAAACAGAATCTTATTTCTAACGACTAATGAACAAATTATAACAAGTTTCTTTGTTGAAACCAAATTTTGGTTTAGAATATTTAAAATCGATATAAAAATACTTCACTTTTATACAAAATATTTCAAAAACTATTGGAAGTATACATAGATAAAAGTTATCTGTAGATATTTTAATAGAATTTTCAAAAATCTCACCCATTTTCGCCTCCGCAATCAATTCATTTTTATAATACAAATGATTGAAAATTCTCACAATCTCCGGATGCGAACGATAGTTACGCTTCAATCTTGCCTGAATTGTGCGATCATAATTGGCATTATTGTCGAGGTCATAGCATTCACAACTCAGCAGACGTTCCATTAGCGATTTGCCCAAACCCAACTGATTGGCCCGTTCGGATTTTATAATTGGTCCCAATTGTTTATGATCTCCCGATAATATTACATGGCAATTCAACGACTTTATGCCCAGAATACCAACTAAAGCCTCAGGCTCAGTGGAAGCTCCAGCTTCATCGATAAAAATGTGAGAAAAGAAATTCATTTCACCAATATCACCGGTAACCAATTTGCCAACGGTACAAAGAGTGGCCACAATAATACCATACTGGCGGATCTCCTCAACCGAAGGATAATAATGGATACCATGTTCACAATTAGAATTGGCCTGCAATTCTTTATCGATGAGATGCAAACCTTTCTCAACAATCGTTTTCGAATAGATACGTATGATGGGCTTTTGATTCTCGGGATCTCTTTTTTCGATTTCTTGTAGACGGGTATTGCTATTAAAATATTTGCATATTCGTAATGCAATCGTATCACAAGCTGCATTTGAACCGGCTGTAACAAGAATGCGACTTCCTGGCTTAAGAAGTCGCAGTTGTAATATAGACTCCACGATAGTTGTGGTTTTGCCGGTCCCTACAAAAGAGATACAACTTAAATTATTATAATAAAAAATTATTTATGTAATCGCCTACCTGGTGGACCGAAAATCACAAATGGAGCATGGGGGCTGGGGCCTTCAGTTATGCAGCGTACAGCCTCCAACTGTTCGGGATTAGAAGCTATGGTAGAATTGAACAAATTTAATCTGAAAAACAAAGGAAAAAGGTTTATATTTTCAGATGTTGCTAAGCTTAGAAGGACCCAGTTTCAATTGAAATTTCGTCAGTTTCAAATGTATATAATTTTGCCAAATTCAGACGTAAAATTTCAATCTCAATTGAGTTTGCTTATGAAAATGTTGAAGTTTTTTCAGAAGATGGTCGAATTTAATTCCACAGACCAAAAAATATATATATTTTAAAGTCCATACTTCATTTTGTTGGTTTCTTCGAAGACAACGTAGGCATTTGTCTCGGTTTATTTTTATTAATCATATTAAGTTATGAGAAATCAAGTAAGAAATACTTTCACCTCTACTTACTCGAGTTTGGGTTCATATTTCAATTCCCTCAAAGGGTTGGCTTTGGGAAACAGATACTGGAGTACGTGCTCACATTCGTTCAACAGATCCAGAGCTCTAAATTGATAACGTGCCGGCAGGCGACGAGGACGAAATATTATATCATATTTTGTGCTGGACAAGGATGCAATCTGTGCTGCTGTTAGATTTTCATCAATGCTAAAACGGAAATGCACCTCATCCTTGGATAATTTATAAATGGTGGCAATGCGACGTCTGATGGTATTATCCTGTTCTCGCTCATGGGGATGGGGAAACAGTGAATCTATTACATATTTTGGGGGATTAACTTCTGCCAAGGCACTGCTTGCCTTTGGTATTAAAACCAATTCATCCATAAATGGGACGACAATTTCATCAAATTTAATATTTGGTATATTGGGGGCCTGAAATGGTTCAATAATGAATACAAATAAGGTTTTTTTTTAAAAGAGATCGTTTTATTTACTGGAATCCAAAATTTTCGCCTCTCTGTCCATCTTACGACAACATCCTTCTGTGCCAATCCCGGATAATCTGCCATCTCAGTGATGTCCTCAATTTCAAGTAGGGTGCGGAAGATGGACACTATATTGTTCTGGTTTAAACGATGATTCCCAATATATTTCTTCAGGACATCACAGTCACACAAAGAAGCCAATGAGAAATTCTGTTTATTTGATATTTTCATTCTTTCGCTGGGCGGATAAGCGGGTAAATTGATTAAAGGATGAAAATGTCTAGAAGAAATATATGTATGTAAGACATGTTCATATAAAACAAAAACTTAAATATAAAAAATATATATATATATATGGCTGAATACTTACGTTCTTTCTTCCACTTTTTGCTGCACCAACACATCATCAAGATTGAAGGTGTAATGCTCTTCATCTGAATCTGAGCATATAGTCCAAATATCATCATCTTCATCCTCATCCGAAAGTATGACAACATCGTCATCTTTCTTTTCGTTTTTGTCATAGGTCACATTTTTTGTTACATGCTCACCAGCATCCTGCTCGCTGTCAGCATCATTGAACTCTTCATCATCGTAACCACTACTGGTTTTGGAAGCATTGTCCAAAAACTCTTTGGAACTTTCTTCGGCCGCCGCAATGCCCTTGAATAAATTGTAAGTTGTGCAATGGAATTTCAGGGATTATATAATATTTTCGGGTTGTTTCACACTTACTCTAATGCGGCTCAATGATTTCCGAAGATCGGTGCATAACTTTTTCAACATATCATTGGTAGTATTCAAATATATATCATCCATTATGTTGCGCCTTTCACAATTACGAGTAAACATACAAAAAAACGACAGCAAATATTTTGACGAAAGAAACGGAATTTCACAAAAAATTAAACAAAACAAAAGACAAAACACGCAAAAATATATTTCGCTAGCTTTTATTTAGCGCGTTTTAACAAAATTGACATTTGCTGAGAATTATTGAAGTTTTCCAAATACCGTTATTCGAAACCCACATGGAATTGGCAACTCCATGTTTTGTTGTGATGTTTAGTATTGGGTTAGTGGCATGTAGTGTAGAGACGGAATTCGTGGCGCAAACGTATCGTAACGTTGCAATTATTCATTTGAGAAGACGTAGTGGTTGTTCATAGTTTAAGAAAAGTTGTAAAAATTTTTCAGCATTAGGAAAAATTAGTTCTGGATCACACGAGTCAATTTTTTCCAAGCTGGGCCACATCAGGGCATTCGATATCGAGTACTTTACGATCGAGATGTATTTTTTATTATCATAAAAAGAGTATAACTTCTGTCGAATTCGAGTAGATTGTTTAAATACATTCTTATATAGCTTACCTGGATAGTTTTTAATTAATTCCAATCTTAACTTTTTCTTTTTAATAAAAATTAAAATGTATTTTCGATCGAATGCCGTGATTTGGTCCCAGGTGTCAACATGGCAGAGAGCTCTTTCCGCCTGCCTCTCTCTCCTACAAACTTTGACATTTGTTTGGAAAAAAATTGCTTTGTGTGTAGCAGCCTTAGTTGCCCGTTTTATAAACGGTTATGATTTTTAAACTTATGTAGAAAGTTTTTACAATTTATATAAAAATGTACGGCGCAATTTTTTCAAAATAATTTGTTCTTCAAAAGCCAGGACATAACAAAAATAGTGTGTGAAACGGTCCATAAATAGTTAAATTTTTTTTTAAAATAATTTCCATTTCAAAAATGTTTCCTTAAGCTTTTTACTAATTTACGGTTTGTGCAAAACGATTCATATAAACCGTTTATATCCTACATAATAGGCATGTTTTCGTTACAAGCTAGCACTTTTAGTTTAGCACTTTGCAACGAAAACAACCGACTTCCACTAACTGGCACATAAGCAATAAGTCTGCATTTACATGATACTTTTTTTTTAAGTATTAAGCATACTTATCGGCGTTATGTGGGCGAGAGAGGCAGTCGGAAACGGGGGGAAAAAAAGTATGCCGTACTCGTACTTATCGTACTCATCGTTTTGTGTTTTTCGTTCGCACTTGGAAACAACAACAATTCACACAGGAAAAGCCGAAACAAAACAAATGAAAATAAGTTAAGTATTGAAAAAAAAGTACGCGTGTGAACGTAAATACTTTTTCAAAAGAGAATAAGCCGATAAGTTACTTAAAAAAAAAGTACCATGTAAATGGGGACTAAGTGGCGGATTTTCACTATCTGGTAGCAATGGTGTCTTGAGTTGCGAAGAAAGAACAGTGCGAAACAGACAAAAAATTCGTGAAAAGTATTTATAAAACATATATTTACTATTCTATGTTCAATTGTTTACACTCTTTTGCAAATATTAAAATAATTTCCCATTTTTGTTCTTCTTCTTCCCGTTAATTCACAATAATTGATAAAATCTCTCCAAAAATGGGATGCCATATTGCTAAATATAGGGTGCCCAATCTGGCAACATCATACTCGATTAAGACATGAACACAAGCACCAAACTTCATCGGGAACTAATAGTGCTTAAAAGTGCTAAAAGTCTTTCAGTTCGTTTAAAGTAACATTTTTCATGTTTCCATAGCAGAAATTGTAAAGAAAGGTAGAAGTCTTGACTAAAATATAGTATGTATACCTCATTATCGGTTATATTCGATTTATGGCGGGTTTTGAAAACATAAACTTGTTAAAAAATCGCTATTTTTGATCTGGGTAATTTTTGAAATGGTTCAAGATTATGCGTTTGATAATTTTTTTAATGGCATTTCCAAATCGATTTTCCTTTGTTATTTTCAGTTTCAAAAAAACGCAGATCAAATCACTATTTTTGATTTCGTTCATATAAAGGGTGGTTAAATTTGAAGGGCCGATGTTGATTTTGAATAAAACATAAATTCTTTAGGAAATTTCATTTTTTTTTATTATGATAATACGAGTATTGGAACAAAATATCGGCTAAATGGCCACCGCGACCTCGGCGGCACACCTCCATCCGATGGTCCAAATTCTCGATGACGCCGAGGCATAATTGGAGTTCTATGCCGTTAATGTGCCGAATTATCTCATCCTTTAGCTCTTGAATTGTTGCTGGCTTAGCGACGTTCACCTTTTCTTTCAAATAACCCCAAAGAAAGAAGTCCAAAGAAGTCCAACGGTGCCATTGAATTTGTTGCGCAAAAGAGCAATTGTTTCGTTAGCTGTGTGGCAAGTGGCACCGTCCTGTTGAAACCACACATTTTCCATATCCATATCTTCCAATTCGGGCCATAAAAAGTTCGTTATCATCTCCCAATAGCGAACACCATTCACAGTAACTTCCTGACCGGCCTCATTTCGAAGAAGTATGGCCTGATAAAAATTTCGTAATCTCTAGTTCTTAAAAGACTAACCGCCTGTCGATGACGATGTCGAACGTTAACGTTCGGGGGGTGATGCCTTTTTGTAGTTCACAAATCAGCTGTTTTTCGCATAGGAAGTTAACGTTCGACATAAGTTCTGCTTATTATTCCTTAAAAGAAATGTTAAGTCGTGTCAGAAAATGTGATTAAAAATTGAAAATCGGTTAAAAATTCTGGTTCAAGATTTTCTATGTTTTTCATATTTGAACAATTTTGTGGGATGAGGTTTGCTCAAATCGCTTCACGAAAATTAAAAACAAAACGTTGTGCCCGATTAGCTTTTTCTCCCCCCCTTCCGACTGCCTCTCTCTCCTACAAAACACCAATAATCTGCTGAACATTCAGTCCGGACCTAGAGGTTATATAGTATGTAGTCCTCTTTTATTAATCAATAAAATATTATTTAGTAGAAAGTGGTTGTTGTGGAGTTTTTTCAAACCAGTTGTATAGAATCGTTATTTTGTGAAGTGATTATTTCTTTTCTAATTTAATCACAGCTGCCTAACAATAATCGCCCCCTGTTCTGGTACTCACCTCACATTGATCTGACTTCTCACATTCACTTCATCTGACAAATAACGGGTTCCGGCAACTGCAGATAGTATTGTCTATGTACTGAATCACACGAGACAACTTTGCCCAAGCAAGTGTCAAAGTTTGTCGGAGAGAGAGAGAGGCAGGCGGAAAGCGGTCTCTGCCTCTCTCTTCTACAAACATTGACACTGGCTTAGAAAAGGTTGCCTCGTGCAAATCAGGACTATCGAACTTCTGCTTTAATAATGATAAACTTTTAATTTGTAGAACCAAAGACAAATAGAATATAAGAAGACACGAATAGGAATTTGATTCCAACGAGTGAGGTTTTTCGCGGATTTTCAGACCGTTTTTCCCGAATTTTTTGTAATTGTCACAATTAAAAAATTAATATTAATCGATAAGTGCAAAAAAAGTTCAATCAATGTTCACGGAATACTGTTTTTTCGCGTGTTTCAATTCTATCCTATTCGCTCGTAACTGACAGATTTTGACGTTTCGGCCTGAAGGAATGTCAGATTTACACTAGGCATGTTTTTCAGCAGCTTATCATCAAATTCTCTTTTGAACTTGCACGAAGAACTCAAAACGTTCAGGGAGAGTTTTTTTCTCCCCCTCTTGCCGACTGCCTCTCTCTCCTACAAAACGCCGATAATCTGCTGAACATTCAGCCAGTGTAGTTCGGGACTATACTGAGACATTTCACGCGAGATGCTCCCGTGGGCGCTCCTTCTGTGAACCGGTTCTTTTATGGAACCGGATCTTTTCCTGAACCGGTTATTTTTGTAAACCGATTCTTTTCGTGAACCTTTCTCTTTATCAACTAAAATTAAAAAAATTTGTCTTTTTGATTCGGTTCTTTCTGTGAACCGGTTATTGTGTCATAATTTTTTTAATCTAAATGCATTTGCCCACAGTTTTGAAAATATATTAGATTTAGTAAGGGGTTTTCTAACAGGGACATAACAATTTCGTATCTTTATTTCGCACGCACCCTCAACAATTTTTAATGATCTTTCAGTGTCAAAACGTAGTCAACATTTTCATTATGGTAAAGTTCACTCACGTTTGGAAATCACTTCGCAGAAACTTTTACTCGGTTTACTCGCTCTTCTCAACTTACGACTCGATTTCAATGATAAAACGCGTAGTAATTGAATCTATTATTTATTTATTGATCGTATGTTATCTCGCGTTAAGACTGTTGCCAGTCCAGTTTCCTGCTTCGTCCTGTTCCTGCTACGCCCTGTTCCGGCTACGTCCTATTCCGGCTACGTTCTGTTTCCTGCTATGTTTCGGTTCCTGCTTCGTTCCTGTTTTGTTATGTTTCCTGTCAATGTCCGTTCCTCCAATGCTCTGGTCCTGCTGTGCTCCTGCTACGTTCTGTCCCTGCAATGCTCAGTTCCTGCTAGGTTTCTGTTTCCTGAAATGTTCAGTTCCTGCTATGCTTCGTCCCTGCTATATTATGTTCCTGTCATATCCGTTCCAGTAACTCTCTGGTCCTTGCTACTACCATAAAATATCATTAATCATCTCTCGATAGCGCAACCCATTCACCGTAACTGTTGATCCAACTTCATTTTCGAAAAAGTAAGGTCCAATGACCCCGCTGGACCATAAACCGCACAAAACAGTCACACGTTGAGAATGGAGAGGCTTCTCAACAATAACTCTTGGGTTTTCCGAGCCCCAGATGACAATTTTGCTTGTTGACGTAGCCACCGAGGTGGAAATGGTCCTCATCAGTCAAGATGATTTTTCGAATTTTAATAATTTCAATGAATCGTGTATCGTTCCATTTTTAGTAATGGCGTAGTTTCTACTTGTCAAATGTCAAAGAATAAAAGCTTCAAAAGTGACAGCTACCGAAATACCGGATGATTCAAAATAACACCTCTTGTTGGAAAACCCGTTATATAGTCATCTTTTTTGAAGTCCACTTGTTCAAATCTGGTCTTTATTTTGGTTCGCTAGCACATGTTTTGAAATCAATAATAAAAATTCATTCTGCTCATAAATTTTTGTTGTATTTTTATTAAAAAAAATTGTTTCCTCAGGATAGTGTTAACAAAATTCCTCAATATAGAAATACAATTGTTTTTTCTCAATTACAAATTTAGCACTTGATTCAAGTTCAGTTCCAGTTTAACTAACTTTTTTCGAAAGAGAAAAAAATCTGTAATTGCTTAGCCAATCGAAAAGGATGTTATAAAACGATTGAAAGTTATTAGATATTATTAAAAAATTTAAATCCTGTCAGTGTAAAGGTGGTTGTTATTCTTGTTGTTGTGTTGTTTTTTCAACAGGATAATGCCAGTGGTAAAGTGATGTTTATGTATTTGTTTATTTTTTGGCTTTTTATTAATTAATTTATTTGTCTTTTTTTTTTAATTAATTATTATCCAAAGTTAAAGTTTTGAGTCTTTTTTATACTCAATACTCTTCGGGAATAAAGTGTTGTTGTTTCTGATCAGTTGATTGCGGTTGTTGTTGTTCTTAATAATGTTGTCGTTCGATTTTAATTTGACGTTAATGATGGGGATGATAAAAATTGTGATTAAAATTGACTCGTGGTGAGTGTGTGGGTGGGTCTCTTTTGTTTTGAAAATTAACGGGAGTGTGGTGAAAAAGAGCTTTTCGCTTTTCATTTCTTTAGCTGGCTGGTTTTGTTGTTTGTGGTGGAAAGGTGACTTTTATGGGTTTAGAGGTTTGGGAGTTTCAAATAATGTTAAATAAAATTCATTAGAACAGTCTTAAGCTTAAATTGGCTAGATTTGGCTAGACGTGTTCGAGTGTGTTTCTACAAAGCTTAGTTGTAAAGTTAAGTCTATAATCTTAAAATCTAAAACATGTTAATTTCTAAACAGAGTTTCATTGCATTCTTACATTAAGATTTTTCTATAAATATATATATTTAAATAGTTAAAGTATAGATAGATATGGTTTTCTTTAGTGTAAGTAAATAAGAGTTGTGAGAAAATAGCATTAGCATGCAATCTATAAACTACAGCAAGAAATAGTTGTGAAACTACCAACAAAAAATAAAACTATTTAAAAAAACCTATGGTTTTTGTTTAACAAATAAACTATAGGTTTCGTTGAAAATCAAAATCGTTAAGCCGTTATGCCATTGCCATTTTCTAAGGTCCAAGGTTCAAAGTGCCAGGTCCAACATAAAAATTGAAAAAAAACACAGAGTTTCAAAAGCTATTCCGTTTGCCCCGTTAACGGAAAAAGTTTTTGGATTTTTTTCGTAAATTACTCTTCATATGTCTGTCCGTTTACGTATATGTTTGTGTGTGTGTGTCTTGATGGTAGAACGAACATATTCCAAGATTCTAGCTAATATTGAATTCCATGCCACATAAAACAATAAAAAAAATTAGCGAAAAAAATAAAAAAACATAAGTTTTTAAGGAAAAAAGGAAACAAAAAATGTTAACAAAATTATTTGTTAGTTTGGTTTTTTTAGTTTTTTTTATTATTAATACATAATATGTTTATTAATTATTATTATTATTATTTTGATGTATGTTTCATTATTACAAAAAAAGAAAGGAACAAAGTGTTAAATGTAAATCAATCAATCAATCAGTTGTTGTTGTTGTTATATGTATATTGTTGTAGTTTTTGTTTCGATTTAATTTTATGGTGTTTTTTTGTTGTTTTTGTTTTATATAATCAATATCAATAGATGTTTTTGTTTAAATTAAAAAAAAAAATATTTCGTGTTTTTGTTTTCTTTATATGCGTGAAAGAGAAATTGTCTTAAACTTCGGTTTGTGGTCTCTTTTCGACCCAGGCTTTGATGGGTTCCATGGCATTGATGGTGTCAACAACGCCGCGCAGGGCTGGGTATTGCTCCAAGATGTCGCGCTTGACCATGTAGTTCATGTAATCCAAAATACCAGCAAAATAGACATCAGCCCAGGTCAACTGTAAATTGTATTAGAGTATAAAGGAAATTATTAATTTTTAAAAAGAAAAATTTGGTGACAGAAAATCATGTTGTATTTATATGGTAGATTTATTAAAATAAGTACTTTTCATAAATAACATGATAATAATCTTTTTTATGTTACAATGAAGAACTCAAGCACTACAGAAGAGAGTTGAGAAAGGCTCAAATCAAAATACAGAGCTGAGAAAGGCTCAACTTAAACAAGTAAAAGCGTTAGTCGGCCATGCCGAATCTTATATACATACCCTCCTCCACCATAGATCGCATATGAATGGTTTCGGGTACAAATAAACTCATTATACAAAATTTCAGTCCAATTAGTTGAAATTTAAGGTGTTTGTGGCGTTACGAGGTCAAATCTAGAGGAACCTTTATACGGGGGCTATATCAAAACATGGACCTATGACTACCGTTGTTGGTGTAGAGGATTCCGGGTATAAATAAACCCCAGTGATCAATTTTCAGCCTGATCAGTTGACATTTGTAGCCTTAAGGCTAGAGAATTTAGTTTCAAAACCTTCTGCTACTGAATTTGAACCGAATCTTGAATTTGTTGATCTATAAAATACTTTAAACCCTTTCTGAGTCGCCAGGACCAGAACACTTTTCGACGGCAGATCTACACTGCAGATTCTACAGTCAGTGACTGACATACTGGTTCCCTGGATCAAAGTGCTCTATACAGGTTGTATCAAGCGGGCCTACATACTACCAAAGAGGAATGCAACTAAAGGCCAGTTACCAATTTTCAGCCTGATCAGTTGACATTTGTAGCCTTAAGGCTAGAGATTTTAGTCTCAAAACCTTCTGCTACTGAATTTGAGCAGAATCTAGAATTTGTTGATCTATAAAATACTTTAAGCCCTTTCTGAGTGGACAGGACCAGAACACTTTTCGCCGGCATATCTACACTGCCGGTTCTACAGTCAGGACTGACATACTGGTTCCCTGGATCAAAGTGCTCTATACAGGTTGTATCAAGCGGGCCTACATACTACCAAAGTGGAATGAAACTAAAGGCCGGGTTCGGCAAAATAAAACGTAACATATCTTTAGCGCAACCGTAACGTTGCCCGCTGCAGCAATTAACCAGAACTTGATAAACGTGCCGAATGACTCAGAGATTTAAAACAAATATTGTAACATCTTAATTTTATTTTATATTTTCCTACTCTTATTTTACCATTTTATTACTTATTTATCATTCCATTTCAAAAGTATTGCTGTGTATGGCTGATTTTGTATGCAAATTCACGTAACGATACCGTCCAAATCAAACTTCAGCAGATTCAGCCGCCTGTTTACGTTTCCTTTTCGTTGGCTAATCGTTTGCGCTGATTTCCATATGTTAGGGTTACGTTTGCCTAACCCAGCCTTATTGTCCTTGCTTTAAACCCTTTTTGAGTGGCCAGGACCAGGCAATGTCTCACCAGCGTATCTTCTAATATACTGGTTCCCTGGCTTAAAGATTTCTATGTTGGTTGTATCAAGCAGGCCTATATTCCACCCTAGACGGAAAATTCATCCCATACAAGACCTAAGGATTTCCGCCTGATTAGTCCATCGTCATTTCTACTTAATATATTGAAGAGATAAATCATAGGACTAGGATTGATTACAGACCACGTCCAACCAACGGCATACCATAATTAATGGCAATTCCACCGAAACTGTCACGCACGATATGTGGGTAAATAGTTACCGACTGACCCACGAAGTCGAACGTTAACGATCTCATGACTTCTATGCGAAAAACAACTGATTTGTGACCTACAAAAAGGCTTCGGAACGGCAAAGCGAATAAAAACACATTATCTGATGCCCGTTAGTTGGTCGCAAATCAGCTGTTCTTCGCATACAAGTCATGCGAACGTTAACGTTCGACATCGTGGGTCAGCCGGTTAGTTTTATTTATGTCTCTCTCTCTATTAAAATATATATATATTTTTCAAACTAGGGGGACTTTAATAACGTAGGTTTTGATTATAGTGGCAGCCAGAGTTACAACGTCCAAAGACCAATTGCGGTCCCTAGTGCTACCACAGGACCATTTGCCCCACACTATAACACGAATGAGGAAAAGAAATATAAAGCGGGGAGCTCAATGCTCGCCAACTCTTCCTCATCTCTACAGCTTCTGCAGAAGTCAACTCAACTTCGAATCTCATGACATGTTCGCCGATCAGGCAGTGTCCCATCAGAACTGATGCTAACTTGAGACAGTTTTTTCTCTCAGGGCGGGGAGATATTTTGACCTTTGCAGGTCGTCAATTTCAAATTCTATTGAAATGTCGTTCAGTTCCCTGGGATATACTCGTACCTAAACACAAATAGCCATGGGAGGTATATGTTAGAATGCTTAACCAACTTGTTAAGAGATCTGCGGCTATTATCCTTAAAATAGAGAGAAACTAAGATTGTCTTCATTCCCTAAACGGAAAAGCCGTCCCATGTAGGACCTAAGAATTTCCGGTCGATTAGTCTATAGTAATTTCCCCTGAAAACGTTGGAGAAATTAATCGATGGTAACTATGGTAATCGATGGTAGCCATGGTAATCGATGTTAACTAAAAAACTACGGTCATACCAACAGCTTTAGCCTCATATATGGTATTCTGCCATGTGCACAGTGTGCCAGAAACATCTCCGTTCTAGGCAACAGCATGTCTATAGCAAGGGCTTTTTCTAGATATCTTTGTTGAAGGTTCTCTCTCTCTGTTAAAAAATATACAGTCGTTGCCTTTTTTACACATAAAGGGCCAGCCTCAATAGTTACGGCTCTTGTAATCCTGGACGTTGACAACAATATACGAAGGTTCATTTATAATCTTCTGATTAAGAGCTGCATTTCAGCTGGCTTAGGGTCAACTCACCTCCACAGATTTGTCAGCAGGGGAACGCCCCAAGGGGTGTTCTGTCTACTCTGCTATGGAATCTCGTATTTGCCAAACCATACGAAGGTTTGTTGAAGGTTCTCCCTCTGTTAAAGAATATGCAGTCGTAGCCTTTTTAACACATAAAGGGGCCTTTGATAACGTAAATCCAGCCGCAATAGTTACGGCTCTTCTATTCCTGGGTGTTGACAACAATATACGAAGGTTCATTTATAATCTTCTGATTACGAGCTGCATTTCAGCTAGTTTAGGGTCAAGTGACCTCCAAAGATTTGTCAGCAGGGAAACGCCCCAAGGGGTTGTTATGTCTCCTCTGCTATGGAATCTCTCCATGAATAATATTCTGCTCTCTCTGGAGATGAGGAGTGTTAAGGTTATTGTCTATGCCGATGACGTGGCAATAGCGGTTAGAAGAAAATTTCCAAGTAATCTTACTTATAGGCCTTGGTGTCAAGACATATAGGCCCTTCTAAGACAGAACTAGCACTTTTCACCTGGAATTATTAGGTACCAAGTAATGGACCTCTCTTCTAGGATGGAAAATACAAACTACTAAAGTGTTTTACCAGCCAAGAAGTTCACTCTGAAACCCAACATTCTGGAAAGAGCACAGAAGTATGTGCCATATACCTGTAAAAGGGCAGTAGGAAAACTATTCGGTCGATTTTGACAGTAGTTGGACCAATAATGTAATATCGCATTGTCGTCTGGTGGACAACTCCAAAGAAATTCACTTTCTGCGTGATACTGTTGTCTGGGGCTCTAAATGTTATACAACATTTAATGCCGCCAGATAAAAAATCAGAGCAGTATGCTGCAGTAACTCCTATTAAACATATCACATCTCTCATTCTGGTCAGGAAATGTTTACGGACATATTATCATTCTAGCCACAATGCCTGACCTTCCAGTCATGTGTTGCTGAACCACTTTTTAATCAGACAGATTACTGGCTTATTGGACCTGTCTAAACGCATTACCGCCCTGTTGACATTATCAAGAACGGACGTCTCACTTATCGCGTCTGTCATGACAGGTCACAGCCTTATTGGACATCACCCCCAGAGATTGAAGGTCTTGTGAAATGAAATTTTCAGAAACTGTAGTAATGAAGTGGAGAATGAATCAACAGAACACCCCCGGTGTCTGTGCTCGGTCTAGGCTCACGTTTCTTTGGGTAATTAGCAAACTTGGCTGATGTTAAGTTCCGTCAACTATTGTGTTAATTTAAAGCAATCAAATCACTCTAAACCCCGTTGATGTGTTTACTCCTTAGTGGAGGACTAGTTGGGTTATATGATCCTTATGTTATCTACTTGTTGGTAGAGGACAAGTTGGGTTGTCTATTCCTTTGTAAAGGATTAGTTCGGTTATCTATTCTGTTATAAAGGACTAGTTGGGTTATCTACTCCTTAGTAGACTACCAGTTGGGTTATCTACTACTTAGCAGACAGCCACTGGGATAATCTACTCCGTAGTTGACAACCAGTTGGGTTATCTACTCGTTAGAAAAGGACCAGTTGGGTTATCTGTTCCTTAGTAAAGGATCAGTTGGCTTTTCTAAAGCTTAGTAGTGGACCAGTTAGGTTATATTATCCTTAGTAGAGAACCAGTTGCTTTATCTACTACTTAGTAGGCGGTCAGTTGGCTTATCTACTACTTAGTAGACGACCACTTGGATTATCTACTCCGTAATTGACGACCAGTTGGGTTATCTACTATTTAATAGACGACCACTTGGGTTATCTACTACCTAGTAGGCGACCAGTTGGGTTATTTACTACTTAGTAGTGCTACAGTTGTGCTATCTGTTCTTAGTAAATGACCAGTTGGGTTATCTATTAGTTAGTAAAGGACCAGTTGGGTTATATAATGTTTAGTAGTGGACCAGTTGGGTTATCTACTCCTTAGTAGAGGACCAGTTGGTTTATCTACTCCTTAGTAGGGGGTCAGTTGGCTTATCTAAACCGTAGTTGATGACCAGTTGGGTTATCTACTACATAATAGACGACTACATGGATTATCTATTGCCGAGTAGACGACAAGTGGGGTTATCTACTCCTTAGCAAAGGACCATTTGGGCTATCTACTTCTTATCAAAGGACATGTTTGGTTATCTACTCCTTATCAAATGACATGTTTGGTTATCTACTCCATAGTAGAGGCCCAGTTGAGTTGTCTGATGTTTAAATTGATGTTTTGACTTGAAAAATAATCGACTAGAATTCCAAGTAGGCTATTTTTATCAGTTGGCAACGAACATTATTTTACCCATAGAAATAAAATGCCGAATATTGTCGTTGCCAACTGATGAAAATATTTGACCAGATTTCGTTGGAGATTATCTCATATTGCGATATTTTAATCATGGAATTATTACATCACTTCAACGAATAATAACATTTGATGCAATTTTTACATTACTTAGATGTACAATGTATCTTTCAGTGTGGAATTATGTAATTATTCATCGATTGATCACTTACCTTGCCCAATGCCAAATGTCCATCGTTATCCTTGACAGTTTGTTCCAATTTCTCCAAATAGAATGGAATGACTTCATTGTTCAGGGTGACCAATTTCTTTTCCTTGATTTCATCCTCGGGTTCGTAGGAGACGACTGCAATTTCTATATATTAAAATACAAAGATTAATCAACAACATAGACATGCAACTGCACACATTGTTCGCTACTTAGGCGGAAATCATTGATGGTATCGACAACAATATCAATTTGTAGATCTTCCCAGGGTGTGGCGCCGCTCAAGCCAACGGTTTTCGCCAAATAACGTGCCATTGAAATGCTCTGGTGAACACGCTTGCCATTAACTTCCAAAACGGGCATCTGACCCATAGGCATGGCTGTGGAAGAAGGAAAGCAATACATGAGAAGTGGTAATGAGAGCTGCCAGATGGATGATATGATTTCAATGGTTGATTGGATGGCAGGGAACTTACTTGGCTTCAATGCTGGCCACTCATCACGTGTTACACGCACATCCTCGTATTCAATGCCGCCGTAGGCGAACAGATAACGTAGCGGCTCAGCCAATGCCTTGACATTGAAGTAGAATAGAGTGTAGGTGTTCTTGACGGGTTCAGCTGGTGCGGCTTCGCCTTCAGCGGGTGGGGCCTCACCCTCGGCGGGTGCCGCTGGTGCCTCGCCTTCAGCGGGTGGTGCAGCTGGTGCTTCATCGGCCATTTTTTAAAGCTGCAATAATTTACAATAGAGAGGAAAAATGAAATCGATTGTAATTGTCTAAATTTCAATTTCGTATCAAAATTTCAAAGGCTTCTTTGGGTTTTTTAGGAAATTGTTGTTCTTTTATAGGCGAAGAACTTCATATTGAAAATAGATACCGAAACATTAATAGATTAACCAAACTAACGTCAAAAAGAACCGAGAACTAACAAATCGGCTGTCTCAATATGTTTTATTTCTTTCAGTGTTATTTTAAATCGTAATAAACATCATATCGTATGACCGGTATAAAGTTGCTATAAAAGTGCGTTTCTTATCTTGAGTTTATTGTACGACAAATAAGTACGTGTACCTACCTACATTGTTTTTACTTCAATTTCAATCTCATCATGTGCGATGCGATAAGATAACCATAATAGTTTTAATTTTTTTTTAAAAAAAAAACTGAAGTATACATCAATAAATATAGATTACTGAGGTGAATTTTTGCAGTAACAATGTTTGAGTTATCAGAAAATAATTTAACCTAATTTTTCTGGGTTTTAAATAAACCAGCCATACATGGAAACTTTCGGTCTTAAGGCTACTGTCCTCGTAGTTATCTCAATGGGATGGCTGAACAGTTCAATATTCATCTAATATGGGTGCAGGGCCACAGGAACATACCAAGCTGCAAGCTCTTCTTGAAAGATGGAGCCCTTACGGAAACAAATGACAAGTGATCACTAGTTAGGAACTGCATACATTCCAGGCTGATTTGGCTCTACCTAAACTCCAAACGCACTGCTGTCGATATCGAGACCGGACATCTCACTTGCCTTGTTGGACGGCACGCAGAGAGATTGAAGGTTTTGCGAAATTACTTTTGCAGAAGCTGTGGATACGAAGAGGAGGAGGAGGAATCAATAGAACAACTTCTGTATCTATACCTTAGGATCTCATTCCTTTGGCGAGTTAGCTAACATGGCTGATGTTAAAATCCGTCAACTTTTGAGCTTTCAAAAGGTATCAAACGGGAGGGGCTAGGGATAACATATGTTTTGTGTGGTAGCACTAAGTGAGTCTGCCATACAGGGAACCACTCTTAACCAAACCTAACCTTAGGATACAGTTTTTTATCTGGAGACAAGTTTTAGAACTCAACGTATTTTTAGGTTTAAGGAGGTCTCTTAAAAACACCTTTTCTTGAAAGAACCCATCCTCTGCAAAGTCAATATGTATAGGTTGCAAAAACTCATCCTCAAATTATTGCTTCTGCCGAAATCACTGGTAGGATAGTAGGAAGGTTCTCTGGAGATTACCCAGCCGATATTGGAGTTCGTAGTCACCTATCTATCTGCTCAAAATGTACGTCAAAAAGAGAGTAGAGTCTTGAAGCGACATCGAACTCTAGAAACAATAATGATATGCTCTACTAAGTGGGAAACAAAATGATAACTTTTATATTATTAGCGTTAACTTGAGAAGTCCATATTCTCGCTAAAATAATAGTTCAGTTTCACGTTTTACAAAATCTCGTACCTGTAACCAGAGGAGTTAAGGAGAGACTGCTACGTAGTTGTCTATTAAGTGCCACAACCAAATGTGAATGCGTTGATAGAACTCATCCTAAAATTATAGTTAATTAACCTGCAAAAGTCCATGTTTCTACCGAAACCACTGGTAGCATATTTGGAAGGTTTCATCAGCGACTACCCGAGTTCTTTTTTAGGGAAAATAATGGAACCTCATACAAAGAAACCATGGAAAACTGAGATCCGATAATGGAGTTCGCATTCATCTATCTATCTGCTCAAACTACAGAATATTTTCAGAAAAATTATCTAAAATAGAGAGGAAAGTTTGGATGCGATATCAAACTCTTGGGACAATAATTATATGCTCTACTAACTGATAGCAGTACAGATAATTTTCAAAGAAGTTGGGCTAATTTGTGCTGAAATCCATATAAATTCTAGCTAAAATAACAGTTCAGGTTTCACGTTTTACAAAATCTCGTACCTGCGACCAGAGTATAACCAAATATGTATGGATTGAAGGAACTCATCCCCAAATTGTAGACGACCTGCAAAATTCAATGATTCTGCTGAACCCTCTGATGGTTCGGTTTCCCGATTTACAAAATCAGCAAGGGGATCCCATGGTCGGATGTGAAGCACCACAATCAAATGTTGAAAGGCTTGAAAGAACTCATTCTCAAATTGTAGAGGACCTGCAAAATTCAATGATTCTGCTGATACCTCTGATGGGTCGGTTTGCCGATTTACAAAATCTCGTAACTGTGATCAGAGGAGGTTAGGCAAGAGGATCCCATAGTCGGACGTTAAGCGCCACAACCAAATGTTGAAAGAACTTATCCTCAAATTGTAGTGTACCTGCAAAAGTCTAAGCTTCTGCTGAACTCAGTGGTAGGATTAAAGGAAAGTCGGTGCGTTCTGTAGTACTGAGAAATATCTTGAAGACCTGATATGTCTCTCTGATGACTAAAAAAACACCCTGTAGAAAGAAACCATTAAAACAGCTATCTCTAAATAAAATTCATTGATATATCCAATCAAACCATAGGGATCTCTACATGAACAATATTCAGATTTCTCTGTAGAATATGGCTGCTAAGGTTATTGCCTATGCAAGTGAAGTGGCAATATCGGTTAGATGGAAATTCCCAAGTATTCAGAGACATACTACAAACAGGTCCTTCATATCACCGCAAGATTGACTTTAGATAAAGGTCTTGGTGTGAACCCGATTAAGGGAGAACTATTTCTTTCAGTAGGACGTATACGTGTAGTAACTGTCTCCTTGGGGATAATGAAATGCCCTTCTATGAAGAAAATTGCTAAGCCTGGAAGGAGGAGTCTCTCCTACTTCTTAGTTATAGAGGATAGCTACATTATCCGATCTGGCAGATTCGTACCTGTGTAGAATTAGTCAGCCCAAGTTCGGTGGACAGAGCATCGCTTGATTTCGGCAGAGCGTAGCCCTTTACAGGTGAAGTTGACATTTGAGTAAATAGGTTTTTATCACAAAGCGTCTAAACCAGCCTCTCTTGAAAATATCACCAACGAGCATTCTTTGCCAAAAAACAGATTTAGTCCGTTTAGTGTTTAGGATTATTCTGTACAAGTTCGGTCTACCGAGCCTCGCTTATTTTCGACAGGATGTATCTCCATGCAGTTGGGGTTATCATTTGAGTAGAATCTACAGAACGTAAAACTTCAAACCTAACATCCTGTATACCTGTCAAAGAGCTGTAGGGAACTGCTGGGGCTGGACCCGTAGTTGTTGTATGTACCATGGAACTGCAAAACAGATGCACCTGCAAGACTAGGAACAACATGCTCCAGGGGAATTGGAATATGTGGGCATTCCTCTAGTGACCTACAGGCTCTTCTTGATTGGCAATGTTCTTAAGGCAACAAATGGCAGGTACTCACTAGTCAGGAACTGTATACATTCCTAGCTGTTGAGGCCCTGCATAAACTCGAAACGCCCTGTTGTCGTTATCGATTGATTGATTATTCTGTTGCCGGGTCTTCATTGGAGTCGCAGGGCCAAAACGGTTTATAAGCCCCACTTTAGTGTTTATTATGAATCGCTTGCTCTTCAAAACTTTTAAAAATTCTAAAATGCTTCCAGCACTAAATTTGGTACGGAATCCGTTACATTTTCTCATTCAACAGTTTTGAAATTGGCTGCGGTCGTGTGCATCTATCATTTACGAAAAACGTGTCTCAAAATTTAATTAAACTACATACCATATGCAACAACTGGGAAAAAAAACGCTTAAGCTATTAATTATGATAAATTCGTCTTACAACGGAAATACTATTTAATGACGTTAACTCCTACTTTCATTCCCAATGACTGAATGCATTTGTCGTTCGGTCTATCCATCCATCCATCCATCTATCTGTGGGGGGCTGTCTACGTTGCTAGGTTTTTCATTAAAAATTTCCTTAACTCTTTTTTTGTTGGGGTTTCTTTTTCAATTGTTGTTTTTTTTCAGTCGTTGTGCCAACTGCACCCACAGAAATTCTTCAAGACCAACGGAACAACCCAAATCAGGCCGATCGCGTCGTCACAGCCAGAGAGATTTACTTATGACGACTACGACGACGAAGACCAGAAGATATTCACACAACGTCGTACCGTATGTCTGAGTAGTTAGTTATGAATAAATTGGAAGTGAAGAACCAAATATGGATAGAAATTGAAGGGCGTTGCCATGAAACTGTACCATGCAAACATCGAACTGCAGCAGGAGCAGCAGCAGCAGTAATGCACATGAGTTCTGTTATTTGGTATCTGTTGTACATAGCTCTGCGGCGGAATGGCTGTTTGCCTGGCTGGCTTGTTGACTTGGATATATTCATCATGCCACCACACACACGCCATCGTAAATCGTACCACACCGCTCCACCATCACTTCTGCCACGACGACGACCACGACCACTATTGAAGCCAATTAACGTTGCAAACATTTCTCAAGATAAAAATCTCGCCAAGCTACGAAGAGGACGAGGCCAGCACACAGAAGACGAGAAGAGGTACACGAAAAGATGGAAATGAGAGAAGACAGCCAATGTGTTCAAGCGAAAAAATAGTTTGTGGGTTGACAACAAACCGGTTACCGGCGGCCGCAGCCTAAGCTCGAGGCCAAATAGCCGGCCGGCCGGCCGGCATGTAAAAATGTGATTTTCATTTCTGTCCCTACCTACCTACCTCCCTTTCAAACCAAAATGAATAACATGGTAACCGGTCAATAAAGAAACCAGTTAGGTGCAATGTGTTTTTTGATTTTGGCCAACATTGGAGACTGCATTTAAGGCGGCGCAATGGATTATTTGCGTAAATCACGGCACATTAGCACTTGAGAGTATTCAACAAAAGAGGTCACAATTTCCAATGATAACTTTTTTGAGTGCAAATTCCTCGTTGCAATAAACAAGTAATTATTTTACATATCTGAACTGAAAGCCCTATCATAAAAATCCCGTCGTCGGGCTATACTAATCGCAAATAATCTGGTCACTTTGACCCAAAAATAACTGTATTCTTAAGAAAATTCTATGAGCAGCTACGGTTTAAACCTACAACTTAAAATAAGAACTTTTCTATTAGCAACCAATGTAATCCTTTGGGGAGTGGTAAGGTAGCGAGGTTCATCAGGGAATCCTAGGACTATTCTGCAGATACCAATTGGAAGCTTAGCTGTATGGACGTGCACTTCACCTCTTGGTATGGGGTTAGGACTAGGTAAAGTCTCTGCCTAGTCTCTAAGAGTTTGGAGCAAAAGCTTTACCCGCGATTTTGGGTTAAAACCACAACCACCACGAAAATCCTGGAAGGGCCGTTCCCAATGATCAGGGTATAAAAAAAGAACAGAACCGAAGGAATTATAGAATCTTCAGGTGGTACCTGATGAAGTCTCTGGTCGGAGTTCGTAGATAAAACTTATACAGCAAGGGACTAGCCTCGCAATGAAACCTGCAACAGGTTGCATCCTCGAGTTCTCGTAGGATCGCATGTATGAAGCTATGTATATCGTATAACTTCATTCCTACTCCTATCAGGGGAAAGATTAGTAGATGACCTTCTTCAGATGATGTTAATGCGCGTTGTGCTTTAATCCTATTCTACTCAAATGGCAACCTCACTTGCAATACGTACATCCTGCCAAAATCAAGCGAGTCTCTGTCTACCGATATGTGGTAGAATAATCCTAAATAGATACTGATCACCTGCAGAATCGAATAATGTAGCTATCTTCGATAGCATGAGTAGTAGAAACAAGTTCCCCAATTCGCTCGCCAACAGCAATTGGGAAAAGGACAAAGAAACCTTGTTAATATCTTATAAAATGATAACAGGATCAGATTTATGGTCATAGAAGTTGAGCGAGGCACATATAAGAATATAAAGACTTATCAAAATGCCTCCTCGAGTTCTGTTCCGGATCATCTGTATGAAGAGGCGTGATCTTATCCAAGTGACCTGCAAAGTAGCTACCGTCGTAACCATCTAAACTAAAAATAGTGGATATGCTCCCAGATCTAATCAGTCGAGATGGGTTGAGACGCGTTGTGATTAACACCTATTCTACGCAACCTCATTCGCAAGTGATACATCCTGCTGAAATAAAGCGAGGCTCGGTACGCCGTACATGGACAGAATAATAGTCTGTAGGATTTATGGGCAGCTGCATGAAAACTAGGAACATGACCCTCAATTTCCTCACCGACAGCATATGGGGAACCGAGAAAGAATCATTGTTGGTGATCTTTTCAAGAGGGGTTGGCATATTTACTCAAATGCCAACCCCTCCTGACTCTGTCCACCGAATTTCGGCTGAATAATTCTACATAGGGCTAAAGGCTAGCTAGGCAGGAATCGGACGTCAGGCTCAAGTTGAAATAACACATCGACGTCAAAGGATATTCAGAAGAAACCGCTACTATCCGCTAGTATAATTTAAAGAGCAATATTGTGCGGATATCTTTACATAAATCAAAAGTTCACTGGATCAATCGTACGAGTATCTCAATAAACCAAAGAAATCATTATAAAAGAAATATTACGCACATGAGATACCCCATCATCTCTGCCATGGGTTACAATAATACACTGTCTTCTAAGGGCCTATAGAAATGCAGAACTTAAGCCAGCTATACTGACGACGGGCATAGCGGATATTTTTTACCTTCACACCAAACAAAATGTCACTAGTTTTGATGACTCACTGCCCCTAGGTGAGACAATAATAATACCTAATAAAATGAATAATTCCTGAGTAATAATGCATCGGTGACTATGCATATACATAGCTTTCAACATACTTTCCGTAGAAGATAGAGCTATCAAGACTCGCAGAGGCAGAAATGGGTACGCAATATAATCAACATCTATGGCATAAAATGTCCTGCGAAAGTTCTGCCTTCACATACGCTAACACATCTCTGCAAGTGCTATTTGAAAACAAAATAAAGCATGAGGCAGGTTTTGTTGAGTCTCTTTCCGTCTGCCTCTCTCTCCTACGTACTTTGACACTTGCTTGGAAAAAATTGTCTCGTGTGAATCTGGACTAATTAAAACCATATCTACAAACGCTAAGCAAAAACCGAATAATGCATGAGGCCGGTTTTGTTGTGTCTTAGGTCGTCTGTAGTTTAGACGAGGATCTCTGTGGTCGACTATGGCTTAAAATATCTATGGCATAAGAGATTCTAAGAAGGTTCTGCTTTCGCATACGCGAAGGTATTAAAACACACATCTGCAAGTGCTAATCGAAAAGCGAATAAAGCATGAGACCGGTTTTGTTGAGTCTGACGTCGACCCCAGTAAAGAGGAGACCTCTGAGTAATACTCCAGTGTAGAGGATGACTTCTGAGGTCGACTGTAGTATAGAGGAGGACCTCTGAGGTCGGATTTAGTATATATGGACCTCTGAGGTATCGTCAACTATATAGGTGGACCTGTGAGATCGACTCTAGTGTTGATGAGGACCTCTAAGACCGACTCTACTATTGAGGAGGATCTCTGAGGTCGACTATTGTACAGGATAGGACATCTTAAGTCGACTCTGGTACAGAGGAGGACATCTGAGCATGACTCTAGTGTAGATGTGGACCTCTGGGATCAAATTTAGTATAGAGGAGGATCTCTGTGTTCGACTTTAATGTAAGGGAAAACCTCTAACGTCGACTTCAACATAGAGGAAAACCTCTGAGGTCGACTCTACTGTAGAGAGAACCTCTGAGGTCGACTCTGTTATAGATGAGGATCTTTGATGTCGACTCTAATGTAGAGAAGGACCTCTGAAGTTGACTCTATTTTAGCAGAGGACCTCTAAAGTCGACTGTATTATAGAAGAGGACCACTGAGGTCGACTCTAGTGTAGATCTGGACATCTGAAGTCGACTATGGTGTAGATGAGGATTTTTGATGTCGACTCTGATATAGAGAAGGTACTCTGAGCTCGACTCTAGTATAGAGGACGACCTCTGAGTTGGACTCTAGCATAGAAGTGGACCACTGAGGTCGACTCTGGTATAGAAGAGGACCCCCTAAGCTCGACTCTAGTATAGAGGAGGATCGTTGATTTCGATTCTAGTATAGAGATGGACCTCTGAGGTCTACTATATTATAGAGGAGGACCTCGGAGGTTGACCCTTGTGTAGATCAGGACATCTGAAGTCGACTATGATATAGATGAAGATCTCTGATGTCGACTCTGGTATAGAGGAGGTCCTCTGAGCCCGACTCTAGTATAGAAGTGGACCCTAGTATAGCGGTGGACCTCTGAAGTCGACTCTAGTGTACGTCTGGACCTCAACGCTAAAGTTGAGGAGGTGTTATAGATGAGGACCTTTGAGTTCGATTCTGGTATACTTAGAGAAGGATCTCTGAGGACGATTATGGTATAGAGGAGGACCTATGAAGTCGACTCTATTATGGAGGAGGACCTCTGAGGTCTACTATCTTAAAAAGGAGGAGCACCCTTCAGATTCACTCAGCATAGAAGAAGACCTTTCAGGTAGACTCTTGTATTAAGAAATACCTCTGGTCGAGTTTAATGCCTGAGGAAGACCAAAGGAATGCCTCCGGTTTTACACTTTCTGAAATTATTCCTATAGAATAATTTCCTCTCATTTCACTGCAATATGCCTGATAAAAATATTGCAGCATTTAACCAATTAATTCGATGTTCTTCTCCTCCTTGTCGCTTAAAATAGCTGCGTTATTTATTTATTGATTGTCAACTTAGCGCGATTAGTTTTGGCCATTTGCCCACTGAGTCAAATTGAAATTGAACGATTTATTTTTCTATGTATTTAGCAAATTAATCAATTGTTCTTTTTGTTCCGCGCGGTCTTTTGTGGTCTCCGCTCATTGCCTCCGTCGCCCCTCCATGTCTCATTGCCCAACCAATTGTTGCTTCATTGCATTGTGAGAATCGAAAAAATCTCAAATTGCAGATTATTTGTTTGCAACATTTGGTTTGGTTTGATTTGGTTTTGTCGATTTGCATTGTTGGGCGTTTTAGTATAATCGTTTAGGCTTTCCACACTCGAACAAAAAATCAAGTAATTTAGCTTTGCAATTGTTGTTGCTTGCTTGTTGTGTAGTTGTATTTGAATTTATTTAAATTAATTGTTTAATTTATTTTTAGTGGTATGTATTAAATTTAGTTAGTTTTGATTGTATGCGTGCCTGCCTGCCTGCGCATCTACATATGTGCATAGTTATTTGAATGGAGGACCTTTATGCAATTGGCACAGGGAATTGTGAATTGTATTTAAATTTCACTTCTCTGCCGTTTTTCTTTAATTTCATTTGTAGACACATTCAATTAAATCTAATCAAGGTTAAAGAATTGACATATGCCTTGTCAGCAATTGAAACTGAACTTCTCGCTGTCGTAGGTTTGACGGGGGCCAAAGAAAGTGGGAAGGAAGTACGAGTATTTCATGTCTGTCTGTTATGAGTTATGATGTGTAGTTTATAATGGGAAAATATTTACATATACAAATTTCACAATTAATTGACAACACCGGTAGAACAGGAAACAAGTTTTTTGGGCAGTCAACTATGAAGAAGCAGAATTTCTTCGAAGAGAATGAATTAGGGTGAAGTTGGCTGCAATTGCATTTACAGTAAATAACACTATATCTGAAGCGGTTTATAGTTTCTTGTTGTAAACATAACTGCAAATATCAAAATCAATGAGCATTAACACTTAATTTAATTCCATTGATTCTAGCTAATCTAGCTAAAAATTATAGGTGGTTTTCTGTACATAATCCACAGAGGGCGGTAGTAACATGATTTACCCGAAAGTAGCTTCCAGTTAAATATTAGGTACATACTGCCAGTTTTTTAGAGACTGCAGTGCCACTTGGGAGAAAAGGTTCGAAAAACACCACTGTAAGAGAAATTTTGTATTTCTTTGTTGTCTTATATTTATCACAAAAATCTGCATTATTCGGTTCTAAGGTAAATTTTACCATATACAAATATTTCCAGATTAAATATCCAATATTCTTAATGCCAAGAACAACATTTTAAACATACTTTTTAATTTCGAAGATGGAACATATCCTTACCGATACTTCACCAACAAATGATGTGAAATATTTAATCTTTTATTCTTCTTAACATGAAATTTCCGCATAGCATCTATAATTTTATGCCTGATCATATTTTAATCATCTCCAAACCTTTTTTCACAATTCTCAACTACTATTTTGTTATTTAATATGTTTACAAATCCCGTAGCTTTTACGAAGTTGTCAGTTTTTAATTCTGTTACTCCTTTTTTGACACTTCCCATCTACTCTTTATAGGAAGGTTATATTTTAAAATTTTCTTTAAATTACTTTAAATCCAAAAATCTTAGTCAAATTTGAGGCAGAAGACGTGGATCGACCAGTTGGGGCCATTTACTATATAGCAGCCTAGCAGTTGGGTCATCAGCTCTATAGTACCCGACCTGTTGGGTCTTCCACTTTATAGTAGTCGACCACTTGGGTCTTCCAGTTGGGTCTTCTACTTTATGGTTGCCGACCAGTTGCGCCACCTACTCTACAGTAGACGACCAGATGGGCCATACACTCAATGGCCCCCACCAATTTGGAACATATATTAAATACAATAGCCGACCAGATGTGTCTTCTACTCCATAATAGTCAACAAGTTGGGTTATTTACTCTATAGGAGCCGACCTGTTAGCTTATCTACTCTATTGAAGCCGACCTGTTAGATTATCTACACTATTGAAGCCAACCAGTTGGGTCTTTTGCTCTGTATTACCCGATCAGTTGGTTCTTCTAGTATATAGTAGCCGACCTTATGGTTCATTTACTCCATGATACCGAACAGTTGGGTCATATATTCCATACAAGCCAATCGGTTATGTTATCTTATCTACAGTAGTTGACCAGATGGGTTATATACTCTATAGATACCGACCAGTTGGGTCACCTAATATGTTTCAGTTCAGTTATCTACGACCAATGGAGTTATCTACTCGATTGAAGCCGACGATATGGGTCTATCGATCAGTTGGATTATCTACTCTAAAGTAGCCGTCCAGTTGGGTTATCTGTTTTATAGTTGAAATGTTGATATGGTAGATTTTAGGGGATCAGAGGGTATCAACCTTTGATTCCTTAGTTTGGTGGCAGGGCTGCTGCCTTCTGCAAAGAGTGTTGCTGATTCATGGCCTCCAAACTTGCCACGGACCCGACGTTTGCTATAGCCATTTCCTGCTATAGTGGGATGTTTTGCACGGTTATTCCGCCATGTTTTCGGACGCCAGACCTCATCTGCAGACACAGGGTGTGCCGCGGGAAGGCAGAGGTTGACGTTAAGGTCGCAGAGGCTGTGAGTGACGCATTTCGACCCCTTTTATAGTAGCAGACCAAATATATTCTATAGTAGTCGGTCATATGAGTCGTTTGCTTTATGTAGTAGATTTCTGCAGTGGCCGACCACTGGGGCTAGCTTCTCTAATGTAACCGAATTATTGGGTCATCTACACTATTTTAGCTCACTAGTTAGATTATGTACTCCATGGTAGTCGACCAATTGGGATTTTCACTCTATATTAGCTATATACTCTATAATATTCGACCAGTTGGGTCATCTAGCCGACCAGGTGGGTCGTTTACTGTATATTGTCCGACCAACTGGGCCCGTGTCTATATAGTAGCCGACCAGTTCAGCTATCAACTCTATTGTAGCCACCAGATGTGTCTTCCTTATAGTAGTCGATCAGTTGCTGCTCTAAAGTTGCCGATCAGTTGCGTTATCTACTCTATAGCAGGTGATCAGTTACGTTATTTTCTGTATAGTAGCCTACAAGTTGGGTTATCTATTCTATATTAGCCGACCAGATGGGTCATATGCTCTATAGTAGCCGATCTGTTGGGTTGGCTACTCTATAATAGCCGACAAGTTGAGTCTTCTACTCTATTGTAGTCGGCCAGATGGGTCGTTTACTTTATAGTAGCTGACCAGTTTTGTTATATTTTCTATAGTAAACTATTAGTAGGGTTTTCTACTACATTGTAGCCGACCAATTGGGTACTACACGCTATTCTAGCCGACCAGATGGGTCATATGCTCTAAAGTAGGTGACCAGTTAGGTTATCTGCTGATCAGTTGGGTTATCTACTCTATAGCAGACGATCAGTAGAGTTATCCACAATATATTATTCGACCAGTAGAGTTATCTACAGTATACTAGTCGCTCAGGAGAGTTATCTTGTGTATAGTAGTCGGTGGGGCCTCTCTCATAAAATCGCCCACTGGTTATATATAGCAGTAGTTCGTCCAATACTGTTATACGGCATTGTGGTATGGTGGACGGCAACTGGCAAACTAACCATCACCAACATACTAACAAAGGTTCAGAGAACAGCCTGCCTGAGCATAAGCGAATCCTTAAGGACTACAGCGAACGAGTCTCTCCAAGCCCCACTCCATATACTGCCGATTAATATTGTGGCGAGGGAAGTTCCAACCAAAGCGGAAATAATATTAAACAGCATATCAATGTGGAGGTACAAAAACTACGGTCACATGAGTATATCAAAGTGTAGTGCTATGGTAACCGACCGAGTGGACTATATACCAACTGTGTACACCTTCGAGAGAAACTACATCACTATGATTCCCGACAGAGATGAATGGGTTGACAGAATACCAGGTAATAGATACCTTTTCCACTTTTACACGGATGGTTCGAAGCTTGATGAAAAGGTTGGCTTCGGAGTACGCTGTGAAGAACTTAGTTTTGATATAGCCGAAATAATGGCAATATGGGAAATCGCCAAGTGGATGAGTCGCAACATAGTAACCAACACTGGCGTTGTCATTTACTGGGATAGCCAGGCTGCCATCAATTCTCTAGAGGCAACATCCCTAAATTCACAAACAGCCCTCGACTGCCGCAGATCTCTTAACGAAATGGCTGAGCTGTTTAATATACACCTCATATGGGTGTATGGGCTTAGGGATATCCCGGGAAACTCAAAACCGATGAACTTGCTGGGAAAGGGACGACATTACAAATTCTCGAAGAATTTGCATATACATATTGGTGCGCCACTATCCACATGCAAGCTTTGGCTTAGGCAAAAGGCAATCAGGCAGTCCAATGAATGATGGACAGAAATCGGCACCTGCAGTGTAGCTAGACAAATCTGGCCAAGGTATGACCTGAGAAGATCAAAATATCTCCTCGCACTAGAGAGGCAAAGATTGTCTACGTTAGTTTCAGTTCTGACGGGTCACTGCTTGATCGGCGAACACGCCAAAAGATTTGGTATTGACTCTAATGACTTCTGCAGAAGCTGTGGAGATGAGGAAGAAGTGGAGAGCATTGAGCACTTGCTATGCGACTGCCCCGCTCTGAGTAAACGAGGACTGGACATACTGGGGTCGGTCTTTGTAAAACCTAAAAAACATAGTAGTCGACCAAGATGGGTAATTTTCTTTATAGCAACAAACCTCTTCAGGATTTTCAATTCTTAGTAGTCGACCAGATATATTTATATAAAGCAGCCAATCAGTTTTGACTTATTCTATGGAGTTGCAGACCAGTTTAGTCTCCTACTCTATTGTAACTGACCAGTTGGGCCTCCTCATACATATTTGTCGAACATTTGTGTCTCCTACACTATAGTATCAGACCAGTTTGGTCATTGAATGAGAGAATTGTTCCTTGGGTATTCGAGGATTTGTAGGTAGATGTAATAACCAATTTGTAATATTGCAGTGTATCTGCGGTATATCAGTGATAATTGAATTTAATTCATGATTGAAGCTAATAGAAGACTTGAAGAAGAGTGTACCATTGAAAAGACACAAGTCAAACAATATTTACGATTATAGTATGTATTACTATTTTAAGTTTAACATTGCATCTTCAAAGCTTTAATATTTAATTTAATAAATGTCTCTGATGAACACTACAACTGGGAGTTCTCTCTCACTCGACATTTCAACAAACTGCGCTTTAAAAGAAGAGAAGAGTTCCAGTTTTACAATGTGAGGGGTTTCGAGAGAAAAATACTGCCAGAGAGTATCCACAGCATATCAGTTGTAATTGAATGTCATTCAATATTGAAACCAACTGAAGACTTTAGGATGATCGTTTGATTGAAAAGATTTTCAACGGCTAGGACATGCAAAAAATTATGCTAAAAATGTTGCACATTATTGCAGTTTTACTATGTAATTAGAAGTGTTTGTTTGTTAGGGTTTTTGAGAAAAATAAAAATACTTCCGTACTGACGGACGGACATTTCTGAATCGCCTAACAGTTTTAAAGTTATCTTTAAAAATCTTTTAGAACCGAATATCAATATTTATGAAAGAAAAACTATTTTATTAGCTAATTAAGAAATTTCAATTTATTTTTTTTTTAATTGATCAAGGTGGGAATTTAAGAAGATCTGGCTCAACTTCACCAGGATTCGTTTATTATTCAAATTTTAATTCATAACAATAAATTCGAAATTAATTTAATAATAAACTGTTGAATAATACTGAAATATGAAAAATTTCTTTTAACATTGTTCTTCAACAAGTTTAGTATTACACAACGTTATAATGAATTGAATTGAATAAAAAATCGCAAGTAATACCAACGATTAACGGCGAAACTTTAGAGAATTTCTTTTCGGTAAATAAAATTTAAAGCGGGTCAAGGATTTGCTATCCAATTAAGGTTTGAATCGACTTTTTTTTTAAATAAAAACCCATTAACACATTAATCACATATTTAGAAGCACCAATAAAATTTAATTATATTTACCTTTTGCTGAGGCGAACCGATTAGGCAAATTCCGTAAAACTACAAGTATTTAATGAATTTTCTTATCAGTTATCAACACGTTTTTTTGTTTTTCATTCAAATATGTAATAGAACTAAGAAATAGAAATATTTCTCAAAATAAAATTATTTAATGAACAACAAAAAACTCCGTTGTAACAACACTATTATAGACGAATTCATTATCAGAGGGACTGATCAACGAATAGTGAATGATTGAGAAGAACCTGCACCGATTGATCACTGATCGCTAAGTACAATTCATTACGAAATTGTAATCAGATAATACCACCGCCACCAATGGATTGATAGAAAGAAATTCGTGCTACTGCAAATCGAATTTTTCGAAATTCTATTCTATTTTTGTAATGATGTTGACGATTGGTTTGTTGTTTTTGGTTTTGGTTTTCGATTTTTTGGGGTTTTTTACAATTGGCAGTTGTCATTGTTGTTGTTGCTGCAGTGGGTGTTTTCTAACTTTTTTTAGGTTAGCAAAAGAAAAAAACTCAATCAAATAAAAACTTTCGCTGCCAAATGAAGATTTAAAATTTTTGAATAAAAGTTCAACACTGTCAAGTTTTCCGTTCAACTATTTTGAAAAATTTCACTCAATTTTTTCGATTACATCACAATATTTCGAAATTCAATATTCAATCATCAGTGATTTTCAGTTTTCAAAAATTGTTCATTCATAATTTCGATAATTTCCGGCTCACTTTTTAATAATTTTGTTATTCTCCTTAAATCTTACCTTTTTAAAAATTTAATTTAACAATTCAATACTTTTTAGTTCTATGCACTACCGATTTTCTTTTTTTGTATCAATTCTTATTAGCGCCTCTGAAGCCTCTGTTACACAGCTGAACCTTTGAGTGTAACTGAGCAGACTACATTGGCGTTATGGTCAAGTTAAGGTTTATATATGAGCCGAACCCTATCCGCAATTCCACCATTATTTTCGAATTTGAGTGTCGCACTGTGGTGTGTTTACACAAATCGTCTCCAACGCTTCTTCGTGGTTGCGGTGAATTATGGGCGTTGTGTGTAAGTGCGCGCGTGTGTGTTTACATATAAATGAGTAGAGTAGAGATAGTGAGTACGAAAAGGGTTTACGGTCAGAGATGGGAAGTGGTAATGGATGACTCAGAGATAACGTTCTTTCACACTGCTTCGACAGAAATTAATTATAATAGAAAATTATAGAAGTGTTAAAAACAAGTAAGAAAGTTTTAGTGGAAAAAACCGACCGAAGAATAACCTTACTTTTAGATGCAATAGTTAGTTGGCCTTTTCTTTGATAGACCGGTTTTGTTTAGAGGAGAAAATATTTAGGTTGTTATCTAGAAAGAAAAAACAGATATATTTTAAAAGGAAAAAAGATTATTAGTGATTTTTTAGATAAGAAACTATCTGCTTTTTTTTATCAAAAGCAAACAAATTTAAATTTATAGAGAAAAAAATCAACGTCTGAAGAAAAAAAGTTCGAGAAAAAAATATTGGCAATTTTATTGCAGATTTTTTCAGCTTATTTTTTCTAGAAAAAAAAATATTGTCAATTTTTTTTAGAACAAATGTTTTTAAGAGATTCTATTTAAAAAAAAAATATATTTGAATAGTTAGAAAATAATATTAATATAAAGAATAGAGAAACTAATATTAATACCTATAAAGAAAAATATCAATATTGAAAAATATTATTTATGAAAAATATTAACGATTTTTGTAGAGCAACAACAGGAGATCGAGAAAAAATTATCATCGATTAAACGATTTTCTTTCTAAATAAAAAAACCAACGATTTTTTCTAAAAAAAATAAAAGATTTTTTCCTAGAGAAGAAAAATATCAACTATTTTTTTTACATATAAACAATTTTCTTCTAGAGAAAAAAATGTCAACGATTATTTTCCAGAGAAAAAAATATAACAAAATTCTAAAGAAAAAATATCAACAGATTTTTTTAGAGAAAAAATATCAACGATTTTTTGCGCATACACAATTTTTTGTGTAGATTTTTTTCTAAAGAACAAATAACAACTAATTTTTCTGGCAATATCAACTGTTTTTCTAATAAATAAAAATTTTTTTCTGGAAAAAAATATCAAATATTTTTTTCGAGAGAAAAACATATCAATTATTTTTCTAGAGAATAAAATATCAACAATTTTTTAAAGAAAAAATATCATCGTTTTTTAGAATCAATCAATCAATATTTTAATATCAGAAATTTGTTTGTATAAAAAATGTCAACTATTTTTCCTAGAGAACAAAATAACAACTAACTATTTATTTCGAAGATTTATTCTGCATAAAAAATTTTTTGTGTATTATCAACGATTTTTTTCTAAAGAACAAAATAACAAATAATTTTTCTGGAAATATCAAGTGTTTTCTAGAAATAAAATATTAAAAAAAATTTCTCGGAAAAAAACGAATTTTTTCTGGAGGAAAAATATCAACTATTTTTCCGAGAGTAAAAATATAATTTTTTTCTAGAGAAAAAAATATAAATGTTTTTTTCCAGAGAAAAAATATCAACGTTTTTTAGAATCAATCAATCAATCAATATTTTAATATCAGATTTGTTTGTATAAAAAAATATCAACTATTTTTTCTAGAGAACAAAATAACAACTAACTATTTTTTTTCGAAGATAAAATATCAACTTTTTTTCTGTAGATAAAATATCAAAAAACCATTTCTGGGAAAAAAATATCAGCGATTTTTTGCAGGAAAAAAAAGTATCAACTATTTTTTTAGCGAAAAAAATATCAACGATTTCTTTCTAGAGAGAGTAATTTCAAATTGTTTAGAGAAAAATAACAGCAATTTTTTTCTGGAGAAAAAATATAAATTATTTTTTCTAGAGAATAGTATGAACTATTTTTTTTCTAGAGAAAGGAATATTTAAAATTTTTTGTGTATAAAAAATATAATATCAGTACTTTTTCAAGAAGGAAATATATTCAAAGAAAACTAAATTCTTATGATTTTTTCTACAGAATGAAATCTATTTTTCAGAAAATATATATTTTTCCCTTTTGAAAAAATTGCAGATTTTTTATACAAAATAGAATTGATATTTGTCTCCTGAGAAAATTTTTTGAAATTTGTTCACTAATTTTTCTAGAGCTTATTTTATATTTGTTTCACTATAAAAAAGTGGATAGTTTTCTCCACAAAATAGTTGATATTTTTCTCTAGGAAATAATCTTTGATAGTTTTGTACAGAAAAATAGATAATTTTTAGAATAATATCGCTTATTTTTTTTTAGAGAAATTTAAAATTTTTTCTTAGGAAAAAAATCAATATTTTTTCCGAAAAAATCATTTATAGTTTTTCTACAAAAACAAAATAGCTTATACTTTTTGTAAACAAAATTCCTAATATGTGTCTCTTCCTCCACAAAAAATAACTGCTGTTGTTTTAGAAAAAATCGATAAAGTTTTACCTTTTTCTCCCTAAAAAATCGCCAATGTTTATTTCTATGAAAAGCAATTGGTTGACACTTTTCGTTAAAAATAATACCGCGTTTTTTCTATAAGAAACGGAAATATGTTTTTTCAAAAAATTGCCGATATTCGTTTTTTCCTTAACAAAAATATCGAAGTATATTTATTTCTCAGAAAAAAATCGCTGAAATTTTTTCTCTCAAAAAAATGTTATTAAGAACACAATTTATTTCTCCAAAAAAACTACGGGATGGGTTCTTAAATAGCCAAGCGAATAAGAAAACTGCCGTGAAAATTCAACATAAGTCATTATTTTCGATGATAAGTTTTATCTACAAAAAATAGTTGACACTTTTTCTTTAGATATATTTCTCAACAAGCAATTGTTGAAACTTCTCTAGATTTTTTTTTAGTTAAATTCTTCTGGGAAAAATCAGATAAAAATCTGTAAGAAAAATCTAATTTTTTACAAATATTTTTTTTTTTCATTAAAAAAGTCGTTGATATTTTTTACTCTAGATTTTTTTTATATTTGACTTTTAAAAATCGTTGATTTTTTAACCTGGAATAAAATTGCTGATATTCTTTCTCTAAAAAAAATGTTTATATTTTTTCTGAAAAAAAATGTTTATATTTTTTCTGAAAATAAATCATTATTATTTTTTTCTGTATGTAAAAACACTGTAATTTTTTCTCCAGAAAAATAATCCTGAGGTTTTATTTTTTAGCTTATTTTTTCTCTAGGGAAAATCGCCAAGAATTGCTCATAGATAAATGTTTTGTAAATTACCAATATTTTGCTTTTCTCTAGAAGAAATTAATGACTTTTTCCTTAGAAAAAATACTGAAATTTTTCTCTAAAAAATCACTGACATTTTCTCTAGAAATATATCATATTTTTTTATTTAGAAAAAAATACAGATACAAATGCTCTACCAAATGTTCTCAAGAATAAATATTAAGGATTACATATAGAAAAACACATCAGCTATTTTTTCAGAGAAAAAATGTCAGCAAGAAAAGCTTTGAGCTTTAGCGCAAAAATTTGCAAATTCTCTAAAAAATAGCGGTGTATTCTAGAAAAAATAGAAAGGATTTTCTTTTTAGATAAGCAATTTCAGCGATTATTCCCAGAAAAGGTAAAATTAACAAATTTTTCGGGAGAAAATTAGCAATTCCTCAAGAAAATTTTAGCGACATTTTTATTGAAAATAATATTAGCGATTTTATTTGAAAAACAATCAGCGATTTTTATCATTAGGAATTTTTAAGGAAAAGTATGAGTGATTACAATGTTCCATCAGTAATTTTTTATTAGCATAGAAACTTCGCAATTTCTCAAGAAAATTTTAGCGACAGTATTATTGAAAATAATATTAGCGATTTTATTTTAAAAAAATCTTCGATTTTTATCATTAGGGGTTTTTAAGGAAAAGTATGAGTGATAACAGTGTTTCATCCGTAATTTTTTTTCAGGGGACTATTTGCGATATGCCTATTAGCGACTTTTTCTGGAGAAAAAAATATTAGCGATTGTTTTAAGTAAGGCATTTTTCAAAGAAAATTTTTTCTACGAATATCTGCGATTTTTTTCGATATTTTTCTAGAGGAAAATACTTTTTTTTTTATAATATTTTAACCACCAACGAAACGTCATGCATTGGTTGATGTTGGATTTCAAGGTCGTTTTCTTTTTCACTTGACTATTCAAAAAAAAAAAATACCTTCCTTCACTTTGAAGGAATTCTTTGATCTTCAGCTCAACTCCACAGTGAGAAAAACCATAAAATAACATCAATAACAGATCAATCCCGCATAGGGAAACATCAAAATATATTTTTTTATATTATATTGTTTTCTGCAGAATTTTCTTTTTCTTGGGCAAAAATATATTTTTTTAGTTTCATATATAGACAAATACAAGCGATTTCTGTTTTAGATAAAAAAAGGTCAGCGACTTTTTTCAAAACATAAGCAATTGCTCTATTATTATATTATAACGGGTTTTCCAATAGGGATGATATGACTTTGAAGTGACGTTTCACCCATTTGTAATATGTCATCTGTCATTTGTTTTTCATTGTATTTAGTAGTTTTTACAATTTCATCATGGAGAGATATACGCAAGAACAACGTTTACAAATTGTTCAGTTTTGTTATCAAAATAATCGTTCTCCATTGCAACTTTTCGCGCGCTAAGTTAATTTTTTTAAATCCAAAAAAACCGTTCACATTTGAAAATGATGCTAAGTCCATTTTTTTAAAATAAAAAAAAACACTTTCCAGTTGACCTACGACCTTGAAGCCCATGACCAATATTTTAGCTCTCGTTAAGAGCTATCTTTTTGCCATTGACCGATTGTGGCTACGTGCCACACAGCAAATGAAACAATTGAATTGTTGCGAGAAAAGTTTGGAGATTCGATTATTTCAAGAAATTGTGATATTGAATGGCCTCCAAGAAGTTGTGATTTAACACCATTAGACTATTTCTTGTGGGGCTATTTGAAGTCATTGGTCTTTAGAAATAAACCACTCTCTTCAGGCTTTACAAGTCAATATTGAACGTGCCATTCGTGATTTAGTGGAAAAAGTGCTCGAAAATTGGGTTCATCGAATTCGTTCCTGCAGAAGAAGTCGTGGAGGCCATTTGAATGACGTTTTATTTAGAACTTAATTGTATCGATTGTACTTCACATTAAATAAAAAACCTTTAAATTTCCTTAACAATAAGTGTGTTTTTTCAAAAAAAAAATCATATCACTCTCATTGGAAAACCCTTTATTAACGGCATTTTATACAGGGTTGCCCATATTCGACGGACCCACGGACTCGTTGGGCCCATTCCAATCGACGAGGCTTGTCCGCAGGCAACAATCTTTGCGTCAATTGAATTTTGTACGGGAACAAATGCAAATCAACGCGAATAATCCGTTGTAAAGTGGACCGAGCCATGCCCAACTGCTGAGAACGGCGTTTTTGGGATGTTCTTGGGGACCTCTCAACACTGGCTCGTACGGCAGCGATATTCTCGGCCGATCGCCTTGGTCGACTTTTATTTGGCCTCTTCGGATTAGAAAGAGCCTCACCAGTCGAAAATTTTTCGTATAAACGCTTAATGGTGTTCTTAGAAGGCGCACTTCTCACATTTTTTAATATTTTAAAAGCACGTTGACTTGACTTCTTCTGTTGAATGTAAATTTCAACTATTTCAGAGCGCTCGTGGCGTGTATTCCATGGTAAAATTCAAACGCGGTATGTCATTAAGCGATCTGACATCTCTGTCAAAAGTTATGGCGTTGCCAGATGGGTCCGTCGAATATGGGAGACCCTGTACACAAAAAAACAGCGATTTTATTCATTATAGTTTCCATGGAAAAAATATGATTGCTTTTCTAGAAGATTTGTTTATATCTGTGATGAAATTTATCTGTAATTTTCTCTAAATAATAAATATCATATATTCCTAGAGAAACAAGTCCGGGGATTATTTTCTAGAGAACAAAATATCTGCAACTTTCAAAATATTATATATGTAAAATATAGACAAAAACATTATGAATTTTTCATAGAGAAAAAATCCACATTTTTTAAATAAAATGAAAAAATCCTGATATTATTTTCCTAGAGAAAAATATTCGAGTGTTTTTACCTACAGAAAACATAAAATAGTGCTATCTTTTCTTGATAAAAGCGATTTGCTTTTTCGAGAAAAAATATCAGCAATTTTTTTCCAGAGTAAAAAATATCAGTGATTTTTCTAGGGGAAAAAATATCGATTTTTCTAGAGTAAGTAAGATTTCTTTTCTAGAGTAAGAAAATCTATTTTTGTATCTTTTCCAAAGAAGATACAAAAATAGATTTTTTTAGAGAAAAATATGATGTTTTTCTAGATGGGAAGGGAAATTCCCCAAAAAAAGAACCAAAGTTATCTACTTAATATTAAGTATTTTGCCTTTATTTTATGTATGAAATGTACTTTTATAATGACGTTTTTGGTGCCAAATCTTTGAAAATAGTACAATATTTGTTCATTATGCTCGCAAGATAGTTGTTAGATTAATATTTCAAATACTTCATCCCAAGGTGTTTGTTTTAGAGCAGAACGAGAGTAAGTTTTGAAAGGAATTTGCATGCCAATTTGTAAGACACATCTCTGAGGCGAGACACGCGTTACAAATCCCACACACAAACCATTCTCTTCCGCTGGCTGGCCACTGAGATTATTTGTCTAGATGGATTCATTTAATGGACTCTAATCACCCCATATGCCCAAAATTGCAATTTAAATTATGGCGATAAATTAAACAAACAATTATATAGGAATTCCTGGAAAAACTGCGGGCATTATTACAAGATCACATAACAAACATTTTTTGCATACATAACAATAAGTAAATTTGTTTAATTAAATAAAATGACAAAGAAAATATTAAAAATTTGCATATTTCTATAAAATATTGCAACAAATCAATTATCCTCTCATTGATCTACGTTCGATATAACTATATTCACCACCACAACCCACCGAATGTGGTGGGTAGCAGTATAACCGATTTACTGAGTTCGGATTTTCGAAATTAATTTCGTTTTTTTTTCTGCTCTCATCATACGATCATAATCGTGGCCGTTGTCGTAGTCGTCGTTAATGTGGTATCTATCGGCATTTGTGTGTTATGTAGCACAAGTCCAACTAAATTTAACTTTGATGTTTTATTTTTTTTTTGTCTTTTATTCGGTGTCTCTTGTTCTTCGTCTGCTTTTAAGATCAAATCTGTTCGATTATTTACCCAATATTGAAGAAACCGCAAATATTGTCTGACGTCTTTGGCGATGATCTATTTAATTTAATAATATTGATTTCAATCCATTTCGTTTTGGGGCTTTGTGTGGCACTTTACTTACTTCACTTACCCGTCACCACCAATAGGTGTGTGTGGCAATTACGGTTAGTAAAATAAATATTTGATCTCCTCACAAAGGTGTTGAGAGGGGGGTGAAGGCAAGAGAGTGAGGTGGATTTTTTAAAAGGTTTACACTTTTTTCTTCCCAAAAATTGTTTAGTCTTTCAATATTGATATAAGACTTTTGGGACGAGTCAATTTCAAAGCGATTAGACAAATGTCTTTGTCACCTTAATACCTATTTACCATAAAGTTATTTCGAAGCAGGTGTGAATTCAGCTACAAAATGGTTTGTGCATCTCTATCAATATCCAATTGCCTTTCGCAGAAGATGGTAGGTATCAGAGATTTTTTTCTAGAGAAAAAAGTGTCAATGATATTTCAAACAAAAAATATTGCTTTATTTGGGAAAGATTTCTAATTTATTTTGTACAGGTAAAATATCAGAGAAAAATAAATAATTCCTAGATAAATATAGGAAAATATGGTATTTATAATTGATTCTCTAGAAAACACGGCCTATATTTTTCCCAAGAAAAAAATGCTGGTATTTTTTTCTATATAAGTATGGTGCATCTTCGATCTTAGCCTGATATAGAATAAATATTAACAGGTACCAAATTTGAAGTCAATCGCTTACTCCAATCGAGAGTTATCTCGCGCCCCAGCCACACAGACAGGTGGACAGACATATGAAAGTACATTGCTCAAATGACTTACAATTATATTCTCCACAAAAAGAGCGACATTTCTTTTGTCTCTAAAATTGTGATAATTTTTCTCCAGAAAAAGATAGCTAATAGTTTTTGCTGACATTTTTTCTCTAGCAGAAAAGGTAATATTTTTATACCCTACACCACACTGTGGTACAGGGTATTATAAGTTTTTTTCACGGCAGATGTTTGTAACACCTGAAAATAACACAGCTAGACTAGCATACCGCTCGACTCAGAATCACTAGCTGAGTCGATTTAACGATGTCTGTCCGTCCGTCCGTCTGTCCATGTAAAGTTGTTCGTCGACTACAGGTCGCAATTTCACTCCGATTGTTCTGAAATTTTGCAGTTTAGAGTATTTCGCGGCTGTTAAGATCGCTATTGAATTTGTTTGAAATCGGTTCAGATTTAGATATAGCTCCCATATATATCTTTCGTCCGATTTCGTCCTATAGAAGCTGTATTTTACATCCAATAGTTTTGAAATTTAGAATGGTAGAGTTTCTTGATCCATGAACCAACATTGTCGAATTTGAAGAAAATCGGTTGAGATTTAGCTATAGCTCCCATATATATGTTTTGTTCGATTTTGCTCTTTAGTCCTGAAAAAGCTGTATTTTACATCCAATCATTTTGAAATTTAGAATGGTAGAGTTTCTTGATCCATGAACCAACACTACCGAATTTGAAGAAAATCGGTTAAGATTTAGCTATAGCTCCCATATATATGTTTCGTCCGATTTGGCCATTTATTCCGATAAAAGCTGAATTTTACATCCAATCGTTTTGAAATTTAGAACGGTAGAGTTTCTTGATCCATGAACCAACATTGCCGAATTTGAAGAAAATCGGTTAAGATTTAGCTATAGCTCCCATATATATGTTTCGTCCGATTTTGCTCTTTAGTCCTGAAGAAGCTGTATTTTACATCCAATCATTTTGAAATTTAGAATGGTAGAGTTTCTTGATCCATGAACCAACACTACCGAATTTGAGGAAAATCGGTTAAGATTTAGCTATAGCTCCCATATATATGTTTCGTCCGATTTTGCTCTTTAGTTCTATAGAAGCTATATTTTACATCCAATCGTTTTGAAATTTAGAATGGTAGAGTTTCTTGATTCATGAACCAACATTGCCGAATTTGAAGAAAATCGGTAAAGATTTAGCTATAGCTCCCATATATATGTTTCATCCGATTTGGCTCTTTAGATCCAATCGTTTTTATACCCTACACCACACTGTGGTACAGGGTATTATTTAAGTATAAAATGTCCCAAAAGTAAATTTATGTGAACAATTTATACATGAATTACAAAATGTATATATCAGAGTTATTCAATATTACGAGAGTGGTGTAGGGTATTATATAGTCGGCACCGCCCGACTTTAGCCTTTTCTTACTGGTTTCTTTATAATATTGCTGATTGATACAGAACGAATCGCTGTTATTTTTCTTCACAAAAAATACTTATATTTTGCTCTCCACAAAAAAAATCAGTTTTTTTCCAGAAAACAATAAAATTTTTTTCACTCGAAAAAAGTAGCTAAAAATTGCTGATATTTTTTCCCTTAGAACAAATCTGATATTTTTTTCTCTAGAAAAAAATGCAAATATTTTTTCTCCAGAAATAAATGCTAAAAATTGCTGATATCTTTTCTCCAGAAATAAATCGTAGTACATTTTTTCTCCAGGAAGAAATTGCAGTTCTTTTTTTTCAAAAACAAATCGCTCACAATTATTACAGTTATTTTTTCTTTAAATAATATTTTTTCTTTGGAAAAAATTTTATTTTTTTTCTTAAAAAAACTGCTCGAATTTTCTTCTCCAGAAAAAAATATAATTTTTTTTTCTCCAGAAAAAATGTCGGTTGCCCGTTATTATTTCGGTCTGTAATCGTTATGATTTAAACTGAGATACTCTCTCGGCTAAAATAATATAATAAAAAATATAATTTTTTTCTCCAGAATAAAATAGCTAAAAATATTTATATTTTTTGATAGTTTTTCTTCAGAAAAAACCGCTGTTATTTTTTAAAAAATTAATTTTTTTTAAATTAATAAAAAATTTTTTCTCCATAAAAAATGCTGATATATTTTACTCAGAAAAAATTGCTTAGATTAAAAAAGCTGCCAATTACCGATATTATTTCTCCAGAAAAAATCGCATTTATTTTTCCTCCAGAAGAAAATCGCATTTATTTTTTCTCTAAAAAAATAGCTGTTATTTTTTTCTCCATAAAAAGCTATTTTTTCTCCAAAAAGTTGTTGACATTTTTGCTCCAGAAAAAAAATGCAGATAAAAATATATCGGTGATATTTTTTCTAGAAAAAATATAATTTTTTCACTCGTAAAAATAGCTAAAAAGAATTTTTTCTAAGAAAAAAAATGCTGATATTTTTTCTTTCCTTTACAAAAAAATCTGATTTTTTCTACACAAAAAAGTATTTTTTTCCAGAAGACAATATAATTTTCTTCAATAGAAAAAATAGCTAAAAATTGCTGATATTTTTTGTTTCTCCTGAAAAAAATCTTAGTTAATTTGTTTTTCACTGTTATTTTTTTCTGTGAAAAATCGCGGTTATTTTTTTCTTTAAAAAAAATGCTGATATTTTTTCTTTCCTTTACAAAAAAACCTAATTTTTTCTACACAAAAAAATATTTTTTTCCCAGAAGACAATATAATTTTCTTCAATAGAAAAAAATAGCTAAAAACTGCTGATATTTTTTGTTTCTCTTGAAAAAAAACTTTGTTAATTTTTTTCGCTGTAATTTTGTCTCCAAGAAAAATCGCAGTTATTTTTTTTTTATAAAAAATGCTAATATTTTTTCTCCAGAATAAAACAGCTAAAAATTACTGATATTTTTTCTTCAGAAAAAAATCGCAGTTATTTTTTCGCCACAAAAAAATCGCATTTATTTTTTCTCCAAAAGAAAATAGCAGTTAGGGCCTGTTTCTGTAACTTATTTTCGTTCGTCTACGGCGAACGATCAAAATTCTCTCAGTTATTACTTGAATTCTATAAAACGCAGGTTAGAAATATTTTAGGAACAAGCTTTTTACATGATTTTCTACAGACACAACGAATTATAAACTTCGGTGACTTATAGATTTCTCAGAATAACTGAGTGATTTTTTATCGTTCGCAGTAGACGAACGAAAAAAAGTTACAGAAACAGGCCCTTATTTTTTCTAAAATTTTTTTGTCTCCATAAAAATATTTCGTTTTTGCACTTTTGTTAAATTCAAGATCTTTTTTTTGTTTTCAGTATATGAAAACAACGTTGTTAAATATTAAAGAAGAAGTAAGTGACACGTATTGGGGGTGGTTGTAATGGTTGGATAGACAGATCTCTTTCGGGAGCCACCAAACTCCCTTTGTCAATATCCTTATTACTTCAGTCGATAAAAAGCTATTTTTTCTCCAAAAAATTGCTTAAATTTTTGCTCCAGAAAAAATTGCAGAAGAAAATATACCGGTGATATTTTTTTTAGAAAAAAATAATTAATTTTGTTATGGAAAAAATTGCAGGTATTTCATACTCCAGAAAATAAATTGCAAAAATTTTTTCTCCACAAAAAAAATCAGATTTTTTCCAGAAAAAAATATTTTTTCACTCAAAAATTAGCTTCAAAATTCTGATGAAAATTCCTGATAATTTTTCTGCAGAAAAAATTCCTGATAATTTTTCTGCAGAAAAAATGCTGATATTCTTTTCTCTAGAAAAAAAATTTCTCTAGAAAAAAATAGCTGATATTTCTTCTCACAAAAAAAATGGTAGCACATTTTTTCTCTACGAAAAAATCGCAGTTATTTTTTTCTCCTGAAAAACACAGCTTCTTTAGAAAGAATTTTTTCTGTGGAAAAATTGCTAATATTATTTCCCAAAAAAATTTTTTCTCCAGAAAAAATTATATTTTTTTTCCCCAGAAGAAAATAGCTAAAGATTACTCATATTTATTTCTTCAAAGAAAAATCGGAGTTATTATTTCTTCAGAAAAAAATCGCAGTTATGTTTTCTCCAGAAAAAAATTCGCAGATTTTTTTTATCTAGAAAAAATTGATCAAAAAATCGCTGCTTTTTGTTCAGAAAAGAGTAGCAGGTATTTTTATCTTTAGAAAAAGTAGCAAACTTTTTCTCCAGAAACATGGATGACATTTTTTCTCCAGGAAAAAATGCTGCTATTTATACTCCAGAAAAAACATTTTCTTTGCAAAATAATAAGTGAACTTTTTTCTCTAGAAAAATTGTTATATATGTTTTCTTTGTACTGATTGTACTGTACAAAAAATCGCTCACAGTTATTTTAGTCTTAAGAAAATATTTTTTCTTTGGAAAATTTTTTAATTTTTTTCTCAAAAAAATTGCTGGAATTGTTGTCTCCAGAAAAAAATATAATTTGTATCTCCAGAATAAAATATGTAGCTTAAAATATATATATTTTTTGATAATTTTTCCCCAGATAGAACGGCTGTTATTTTTTCTCCAAAAAATCGCTTTTATTTTTTCGTTATTTTTTCTCCATAAAAAATGCTGATATATTTTTCTCTGAAAAAAATTGCTGGTATTTTTTTCAGATTAAAAAAATATAACGATATTATTTCTCCAGAAAAAATCGCATTTATTTTTCCTCCAGCAGAAAATCGCATTTATATTTTCTCTAAAAAAATCGCTGTTATTTTTTCTCCATAAAAAGCTATTTTTCTCCAAAAAGTTGTTGAAATTTTTGCTCCAGAAAAAAATTGCAAATAAAAATTATATTGTTGGTATTTTTTCTAGAAAAAAAAATATAATTTTATCACTCGTAAAAATAGCTAAAAAGTATTTTTTCTAGAGAAACAATTGCTGATATTTTCTCTTTCCTCCACAAATCAGATATTTTCTCTTCAATAGAAAAAATAGCTAAAAATTGCTGATATTAATTCTTTCTTCAGAAAAAAATCGTAGTTAATTTTTTTCGCTGTTTTCTCTATAGAAATAATTTCGATATTTTTTCTCCGGAATAAAATAGCTAAAAATTACTTATATTTTTTCTTCAGAAAACAATCGCAGTTTTTTTTCCCCAAAAAATCGAATTTATTTTTTCTCCAAAAGAAAATAGCAAATCATTTTTTCTCCAAAAAATTGCGGAAATTTTTGCTCCTAGGTGATATAGGTGATATTTTTTTTAGAAAAATATAATTAATTTTTTTTATGGAAAAAATTGCAGGTATTTCATACTCCAGAAAATAAATTGCAGATATTTTTTCTCCACCAAAAAAATCTGAAAAATAGCTGATATTCTAGAGAAAAAATTGCTGATATTTTTTCTGCAGAAAAAATTTTGATATTTTTGATCTGAAAATAATCGCTGTTTTTTTGTTCAGAAAAATGTCGCAGGTATTTTTATCTTTAGAAAAAGTAGCAAACTTTTCCAGAAAAAATATAATTTTTTCCAGAAAAAAAATTTTCACTCGAAAAAAGAGCTTAAAATTTCGGGTATTTTTTTTTAGAGAAAAATTTGCTGATATTTTTTCTGCAGAAAAAATGCTGATATTTTACTCCAGAAAAATGTTGATATTCTTTTCTCTAGAAAAAATTTTTCTGTGGAAAAATTGCTAATATTTATTCTCAAAAAAATTGCTTTTTTTTCTCTAGAAAAAATGATTATTTTTTCCTCCAGAATAAAATAGCTAAAGATTACTGATATTGTTTCTCCAAAGAAAAATCGCAGTTATTTTTTCTCCAGAAAAAAAAATCGCAGATATTTTTTCTCCAGAAAAAAAATTGCAGATATTTTTTCTCCAGAAAAAAATTCGCAGATATTGGTCAGAAAAACATCGCTGTTTTTTTGTTCATAAAAAAGTCGCAGGTATTTTTATCTTTAGAAATAGTAGCAAACTTTTTTCTCCAGAAAAATGGATGATATTTTTTCTCCAGGAAAAAATGCTGATATTTATACTACAGAAAAAAAATTTTCTTTGCAAAAAAATATGTGATATTTTTTCTCTAGACAAATTATTAAATAATTTTTCTTTGTACTGATTCTCTAGAAAAATTTATGAAATTTTTTTTTTAGAAAAATTGGTAAAATTTTTTCTAAATAACTATCTTTTTTAAGAAATTATAATCGATCAATATCTATTTTTTGAGAAAATGGGATCAAAGAATATTACTCAAAAAAATAAAATGGTTAGGGATATACATAATATAATAAATAATATGAAAATTTTTTTCTAGTGATATATCAGGCGATCTAGCAGCAAAAACTTTTCCTAAAATAATATTAGACCTTTTTCTGAAGAAAAATTATTAAAAAATTTTTGGACAAGATCTGATTTTTCTACAATATATATTAGCATTTTTTAAAGAATTATACCATTGTTTTTATGTAGCAATTTTTTAGTAATTTTTGAGAAGAATTAATTATAAAGATAACTTGATTCCAGATAATGCTAAGTCGACTTATCAAGTTTTAAGGGACATAGCAAACTTTAGAATGGAGGTATCAATATTTTTTTTCTTTAGAAAAAACTGGTATTTTATTTCAACAAAAAGGTCGAATATAATTTTTCTTGGCAAAGACTTTTTTCTTTCTACATAATAGGCAAATACTTTCGCAGACAAATAAATATATATTAATTACAATTTTGTCTTGAAAAATATTTGTTAATATTTTTTCTTTAGAAAAAAGTCGCTGGTATTATTTTCCAAGAACAACTCGCCGATATTTATCATTTAACTTTTTTTCTCTAGAAAAAATCAACGATTTTTAGAGGGACATTCGTTGAAAAAGTCACTATTATTTTGCCCTAAAAATGCAGATGTTTTTCTTTCTAAAAAATTTGAAATTAGAGCAAAATGCTCTATAAAAAATCGCGGATATTTTTTTCCCGAAGAAAATCGCTGATAAGTGACAAAATATCGCAGATATTTTTTCTGTAGATAAAAAATAATAATAGCTTTTATAAAAAAATGTTTAATATTAAAATTGCTTATATTTATCCCCTCACCTTAGAGAGGAGGGATTACTCATAAAGTGAGGGTATACCTTAGTCGGTTTACCCGACTGAAACATTCTTACTTGTTTCTATATAAGCTAATTTTTTCTAGTAACTTAAATATAAACGAACTTTGCTGGAAAAAAATATCGGCATTTTTTTTATGAAAATATATCACCAATGTTTTTGAGAAGAACATATTAGCGAATTTTTTCTAGAAAGATGCTATCAGCGATTTTTTCTAGAGATTTTTATCATTTTTATCTACAGAATAAATATTAACGACTTTTTTGTCAGCATTGTTATTCTAAAAAAATATCACCAATTTTTTTTTGGGAATAACAAATCAGCGATTTTTTATAGAATAAAATATTAGCAACTTTTTTAATAAGAAAGATAAATATCTGCAATTTTTTAGACAAAAATTACAGCGATTTATTCAGCGAATGTGCCTTAAAAATTGCGGCCTTAAAATTGTCTATAGAAAAAAACAATCAATGATAAATATCGGGGAGTCTTTCTAAAGAAAGAAAACTAGCTGCTTGTTGTTGATATTTTTTCAAGAGAAAAAAATTCACCAATATTCGTCTGTCAGTCAGCCATTTTAGGACAAAAAAGTGTAATCGATTAATTTGTTGAGAAAAATACATATTTTTTTCTTCACAAAAATATTTTAACTTTTTTACCGGACGATGCCTATATCGATACTTCCATTCCAAAGTCCCTTAAAACATGATAATTCGACTTAGCCTTCTTTGGAATGATGGTATCGATCCAATTTATTTTTCTCAAAATTTCTTTGCTAGACAAAAATCACCGACAAATATTAGTGATATTTTATTTCTCAAAATATTGCTGAACATTTTTTTTAGAAAATAGTCGTTGGTATTATTACTCAAGAATAATTCGTCGATATATATCTATGATAACTTTTTCTCCAGAAAAAACAAGGGACATTCGCTGAAAAAATTACTGTATTTTACCCCAAAAAAAACAGATATTTGTCTTTCTAAAAAAATTTGCTAATATGGTTATTAAAAAATCCCTGATATTTTTTCTCTAAAAAAATTCGTGAAATTTTTTTTTAGAAGAAAGTCGCTTATAAAATTCAGAAATCCCAGATATTTTTTCTGTAGATAAAAATGTCTGGTATTTTTTCTATGGCATGCATTTCTCTCTCTAACAAATAAGCTTTGATATTTTTTCTCTAGAAAATTATATTATTTTTATTTTCTTCACCTTCGGACGATTCTGGCTTTGTGCAGTTTAAATCAGTATGTTTGAATGACAAAAAAAAATAAATAGATTTGATGTAAACATTTGAGAATTTATTCTGGGATTACCACAGACAAAATATGATCCCTGTTTATATGTAAGAATGCACAAAATTATCTCGGAAGGTTTCGGTGTTCCTCAATTTGACAAAGTTGTTTGAATTAATGGGAAAATGGTGTAATTTGATTTGTCAATTGATGGCGCCCGACCCTCAATATTTAATTTCCAATTGTCAACATTTATTATTTGTTAATTTATTTGTTACTAATATTGTTATTATTATTATTGTTTGTAAGTCCTACAACTGCCGTTGATGTCAGCGACATTATTGGCGCTTAAGGGAGATCTTCTTCCATCCAACACCCCCCCTCCTCTGAGATTCATGGATGTGAGTGCGGTTTTATGTCCAAAGTTGCCAGTCGTCGCTCGTACTTTTCGTCATTCGATCTGTAGACCACAATTTTGTTACACAGAGGCGTTTTATCGCATGTGGTCGATTCTGAATTGGGTCTCATTCAATAACAAATGAAAAGCTCAAATCTTCGCAATACGGGGGAAATTCAATAGAACAATTTTGTATGCCTTAAAAACTCAAATTATCAACCAGAAGGTAATTCGATAGCCTCAAATGTGGTCGATAAGCGTTTGTCTGACACATTTTGCTAATTTCTCAACAAAATAATCATTAACTTTTGATTGGAGGTTTGGGCGGGGTTTTAGGTCAGATTATTTTATTCTGGAGCCAAAAATATTAATGATTTTTCCTAGAGACAAAAAATATCATAGATTTTTCGGGAGAGAAATATCATATTTTAGTTTTCCTGGAAAAAAAATATAAGCGATTTTTTGAAAAAAAAATACAAGCGATAATAAACTAAAAATAAAATGTTTGTCTTTAAATTAAAGATTGGTGCCAAAGAAGTCTTACTTACGACTTATTCTTCAAAATAAGTACATTTTGTACTTAAAATAAAGATATTTTCATTACTATTGCGTAAATTTTCTTAATTTTAAGTACAAAACGTACTTACATTAAAAAAGCACGTCTTTGGCGCTAAACTTTATTTTTTAAGACAATAAAAAAACATTTTATAGATTATATTTGCAAATTTTTCATACAGAAAAAATATCAGCTATTTTTTCTCGAGGAATTTTTTTTTTGGAGCAAAAACCATCAGCATTTTTTTAGTGAAAAATATAATGTTATATAAAATGTTTGTAATTCTTCCTAGAGAAAAAAAACACTTTTTTCTAAAAAAAATAAAAGCGATTTTTCCTAGAGATAAAATAAAAGCGATTTTTTCTAGAGAAAAAAAAACAAAGCGATTTTTTCTAGAGAAAAAAATAAAAGCGATTTTTTCTAGCGAAAAAATTACAGCGATTTTTTCTAGAGAAAATATTACAGCGACTTTTTTCTAGTGAAAAAATTACAGCGATTTTTTTCTAGTGAAAAAATAACAGCACTTTTTTCTAGAGGAAAAAATTTAAGCAATTTTTTCTAGTGAAAAAAATACGGCGAATTTGTTCTAGAAAAACCAATAACAGCAATTTTTTTCTGGGGAAAAATATAATAACGGATTTATTTATGACGAAAAAAATCAGCGATTTTTTAAGAGGAAAAAATAATAGTTTTTTCTATAGAAAAAAACAGCTATTTTTCTATAGTTAAAAATAACAGCGACTTTTTTCTAGAGAAAAAATAACAGCGACTTTTTTCTAGAGAAAAAATAACAGCGATTTTTTCTATAGAAAAAAATTAACGTGATTTTTTCTAAGGAAAATTACAGAATTTTTCTAAATGTATTTTTTAGAAAAAAATTACAATAATTTTCTACTAAAGAAATCTTATCACCAATTTGATTTTAACTTTAGAAAGAATTATCACATCACAGAATTAACACAACAACGAATTTTTTGTAGGGAAATAAAAATCTACTATTATTTGTAGAAAAATATGTAACTTTTTCTATAGAACTTATTAAAACGCGAACACAATGCTTGCAGTTCAAGTATTCTTTATTGAACAATATAACTATGCCTATTAATGTACGTATGTATATCAGAACTGAGGAAAAACGAAAAAGACAATAAAATGTATTCTACATTTCTGACGTTTAAATCTAAGTAGTTTACAGTTTACAAATACATATTATTCTAAGTGTGTTTGTAGTGTGTTTGCTTCGATGCTTCAACAGAACTAAATATTTGCAATTTTTTTGACATAGAAAATTTTTTTGAAGAAAAAAATAATGTTAGATATTTCTGGAGTAAAACATCGATTTTTCTATAAACAAAACAGCGACGTTTTTCTAGAGAAAACTATAAGAAATTTTTTCTATTGGAAATATATAAGATTATTATCTGCTTTTTCTAGAGAAAAAAATATTACCATTTGCTAAAGAATAAAATATGACTGACTTTCTAGAAAAAAATCAACAATTTTTTTAAAAAATTTTTTTTCTAGAAAGTCATTCATATTTTATAGAAAAATAGCTGTTTTTTCTATAGAAAAAAGCTATTATTTTTTCCTCTAAAAAATCGCTGATATTTTTCGTCATAAATAAATCCGTTATTATATTTTTCCCCAGAAAAAAATTGCTGTTATTGGTTTTTCTAGAAAAAATTCGCCGTATTTTTTTCACTAGAAAAAATTGCTTTAATTTTGTTCTCTAGAAAAAAGTGCTGTAATTTTTTCACTAGAAAAAATCGCTGTAATTTTTTCACTAGAAAAAAATCGCTGTAATATTTTCTCTAGAAAAAATCGCTGTAATTTTTTCGCTAGAAAAAATCGCTTTTATTTTTTTCTCTACAAAAAAATCGCTTTTTTTTTCTCTAGAAAAAATCGCTTTCAATTTTTTTATAGAAAAAAATGCTTTTATTTTATCTCTAGGAAAAATGGCTTTTATTTTTTTTTAGAAAAAAATGTTTTTTTCTCTAGGAAGAATTACAAACATTTTATATAAAATTATATTTTTCACTAAAAAAATGCTGATGGTTTTTGCTCCAAAAAAAAAATTCCTCGAGAAAATAATAGCTGATATTTTTTCTGTATGAAAAATTTGCAAATATAATCTATAAAATGTTTTTTAGAAAAAAATTTGCTAATATTTTTATGTTTTTTTTAATAAAAATAACACTGATTTTATCTACTGAAAAATCGGCGATATTTTGCTCTGCCAAAATCGCTGTTATTTTTCCCTAGAAAAAATCGCTGACGTTTTTCATATATTTTTTTCTCCAGAAATAACCTTATATTTTTCCTACAAAAATATTTGCTGATATGTTTTTCTCTAGAAAAAGTCTCTAATATTTCGTCTGGAAAATTCGCTTGCTCTAAAAAAAATGCTGATTTTTTCTCCGGGAAATACGCAGATTTTTTCTTTAAAAATAATCGCTGATATTTATTTCTATAGCATAGCTGAAATTTTCTTCTCTGAAAAATTTTTGTTTTTCTTTTGAAAGTATAGCTGTTTTATTTTCTATAAAAAAATATCTCTGAAATGTTTTTCTTTTGTGTACACAAAAGAAAATTGTCTTAAAAAATAAAGTTTAGCGCCAAAGACGTCCTTTTTTAATGTAAGTACGTTTTGTACTTAAAATTAAGAAAGTTTACGCAATAGTAATGAAAATATCTTTATATTAAGTATAAAATTTACTTATTTTAAAGAATAAGTCGTAAGTAAGACTTCTTTGACTTAATTTTAAGACAACAGTTTTATTTTTTGTTTATTATCGCTTGTTTTTTTTTCTCAAAAAATCGCTTATATTTTTGCTCCAGAAAAACTAAAATCTGATATTTCTCTCTTGTTGAAAAAAATTATTTGTGATTTTTTCTAAAGAAAAAATTTCTGTGATTTTTTCTAGAGAAAAAATATTATAGCCAAATTTTTTCTGGTGAAAAATACAAACAATTTTAGAGAGCGATTTTTTTCTACTGAAAAATATCTGCGATCTTTTGCTAGCCATTTTTTTCTAGAGCAATTTTCAATAGATTTTTTCTATAGAAAAAATATCAGAGATGTTTTCATGACATCAAAATGAAATTTATAGTTTTCTAGAAAAAAGGTTTCAGAGTTTTTTTCTAGGGAAAAAATATAACCCATTTTTCTAGAGAAAAAATTATCGATTATTTTCTAAAGAAAAAATTATCGATTATTTTCTAAAGAAAAAATATAAGCGATTTTTTTTCTAGAGAAAAAAATATCAGCATTTTTTTTCTAGAGAAAAAAATATCAGCAATTTTTTCTACAAAAATGCCAGCGATTTTTCTACAAAAAATTTCAGCGATTTTTTTCTAGAAAAAAATATCAGCGATTTTTTTAGAGAAAAAATATCAGCGATTTATTTTAGAGAAAAAATATGAGCGATTATTTCTAGAGATTAAAATATGAGCGATTTTTTCTAGAGACAAAATATCAGCGATTTTTTCTAGAGAAAAAATATCAGCTTTTTTCCTATAGAAAAAAATTTCAGCGATATTTTTCAAGAGAAAAAATATCAGCAATTTTTTCCAGAGAAAAAAAATATCTGCGATTTTTTCTAAAGAAAAATATCAGCGATTTTTTTAAGAGATAAAATACCATCGATATTTTCAAAAAAAAAATGTCATCGAGAAAAATATCAATTTTTTTTAGAGAAAAAAACTTTTTTCTAGATAAATGTTTAAATAAATGTTTATATAAATGTTTAAATAAATGATTAATAAATGTTTGCGATTTAAAAGTATTTTTTGGAGAAAATATATTAAAATTTTTGACTTTTTTCTAGATAAATGTTTAAATAAATGTTTAAATAAATGTTTAATAAATGTTTGCGATTTATAAGTATTTTTTGGAGAAAATATATTACAAATTTTGGCAGAGCAAATACTAGAGATAAAATAACAGATATTTTTTCTTGAAAAAAAAAATCGATTATTTTTAGAAACAAAAAAACACCTAGTTTTTCTAGAGAAAAAATACCAGCAATTTTTTTGTAGAGAAAAAATACCACTGATTTTTTCTAGAGAAAACAGATTAGCGATTTTTTTCCAGAAAAAAATATCAGCTATTATTTCTAGAGAAAAAAAATAGGCAATTTTTTCTAGAGAAAAGTATATAAGCAATTTTTTCTAGATCAAATAGTATGCGATACTTTTCTGGAAAAAAAATATAATAGATTTTATTTGGGAACAAATCAACGATTGCTTCTAGCTGGATTTTTCCTAGAAAAAAGTTTCAGCGATTTTTACTACAGAAAAATATCTGCGATTTGTTTCTTCGAGAATAATAGGTGATATTTTTTATAGAAAAACAAAATCAGCAATGTTTACTAGAGGAAGAAATATCAGCAATGTTCACTAGAGGAAGAAATATCAGCAATATTTTCTAGCAGAAAAAACATTAGCAATTTCTTCCTAAAGGAAAAACATTAACGATTATTTCGAGAGCAGAAAATATCAGCGATTTTTTATAGAGGAAATAATATTCCTAGCAGAAAAAACAGCAGAGCTTTTTCTAGAGAAAAAACTATAAGAAATTTGTATTGCGTGAAAAATTACCAAATTTTTTCTGGAGGTAAAATATCAGCAATTTTTATATAGAAGAAAAAAATATAAACGATTTTTTCAGAAGGAAAAAATATCATCCATTTTTTTCTAAAAAAAAATATTAACTACTATTTTTGGAGCGCCAAATGATCATATATCTTATGTAGAGAGAAAAATATTTTATTGATTCTGAAATAAAATATTAACATTTTTAACATTGAATGAATACAATATTTTATTTCATTGATTGTCTAAAGACAATCTAACGGATTCTACAACCACTCACACACACACACTTTGCAATTTATCTAATTACCTTTTTAAGACTACATATATTTCACATTGCATTCGCAGAGTAATAGGTTGTCCATGTAGCAATTACCCTTTGAGATACGAGTAGATGGCAATGCATGAAAAAAAAGAAGCTATGCCATAAAATCAAGTTGCAACTGCATTTGGCTTGGTTGTTAGTCATGAATTGATAAGCAAAAAAAGCGATGATGGAAAAAAAAGAAATAATAATATAAAAAGAGACGCCTTAATTAATTATTCATTTCTTCCTACTTACATGCAACATATGGCCGCAGACGACGAAGAAATGCCGAAGAAAACCATGATTCAACCAAAATGCAAAAGATAATAATTTCATATTCGTACATGCGAGTACAGCGGTACAACAGTACAACAGAGATTTCCATAAATATGTGGGCTAATTAAAGAACTCATTTATGGTCAGTGCTGGACACTGCTGACGGATGGACGGACGACTCGTGGTGGTGGTGATATCAAAAAGAAATATTAAATGTACTTACAAATGTCGATAGATATGTATGTATGATATGCAATTTTATTGCAATTTCTTTTGGACTCTTTTCTTTTCAAGTGCATTTGTAAAATTGAGAAAATTAGTTTTCATAAAGATAAAATATGTTGACCCTACTGTACTTAGATATTTATTTTGGGACAAACAAATTCAATATAAAATAACATCGTGAAATTCGGTACGAGTTTCGTCCTTGGGATGTGGCGCCAGAGTTCTAGGTTTGGAATTAGAACATAAAAAAATGTGGTGTTTTTTTTTAGAAAAATATATTCGTGTTTTTATGTAGAGAAAAATATCAGCGATTTTTTTTTAGATACGCAAATATCAGCAATTATTTCTAGAAAAAATATCAGTGATTTGTTTTAAAGAAAAATATCTGCGACTTTTTCTGGGGGTAAAAACATATGCGATTTTTTTCTAGAGACAAAATGTCAGCGACTTTTTCGGGGGGCAAATATTTATATCAGCGTTTTTTTCTTGAGACAGAAAATATCAGCGATTTTTTCTAGAAGAAAAAGTATTAGGGCAAAAATGGTAAACAGATTCCAAGGGAAAGCTCATGGAACATTAATAAGAGATAAGAAGCGGTTTATTGAAATTCGTACTTTTCCTGGCACAGTAGGGTGTTATATATAGTCAAAGGTTGGAGCATATACCTTTAGCTCTTGGGACAGCAACTTTTAGGGATAAATATGGTATTATGGATTATAAAGAAAAAAAAATGTTTATCTAGTGAAAATATCAGCGACTATTTTCCAGATAGTCAAATATAAGCGATTTTTTATTACCAATTATTTCTAGAGAAAAAGATCAGCGTTTTTTTCCAGAATAAAATATCACCGACTTGTCTAGAGACAAAAATATTACCGATTTTTTTCCAGAGAAAAATATCAGCTACTTTCTTTTAGAGACAAAAGTATTAGCGACTATTTTCTAGAGACAAAAATATCAGCGATTTTTTTCTAGAGACAAAAAATATCTGCGATTTTTTGTTCTAGAGAACAAATATCAAATTTTTATTTTGAAATATAAATATTAGCGATTTGTTCCTAGACAAAAAAACAACAGCGATTTTTATCTTGAGACAATATTATCAGCGATTTTTTCTAGAGAAATAATATCAGAGATTATTTCTGGAAAACAGATATCTGTGATTTTTTGTTCTAGAGAAAAATATAAACATTTTATCTTGAAGCGAGACATCTAGACAATAAATATCAGCGACTTTTTTGTTGAGATAAAAATATCATCGATTTTTCCTAGAAAGATGTATCAGCAATGATTATTTCTAGAGAAAAATATCAACTTTTTATCAGCGTTTTTTTTACAGAAGAAATATCAGCAATTTTTTTCTAGAAAAGAAATATCAGCGATTTTTTTCTAGAGAAGAAATATCAAAAATTTTTTTCTAGAGAAGAAATATCAAAAATTTTTTTCAACATAAAAAATATAAGCGATTTTTTCTAAAGAAAAAATATAAGCGATTTTTTCTAAAGAAAAAATATCAGCGATTTTTTTCTAAAGAAAAAAATATCAGCGTTTTTTTCTAAAGAAAAAAAATATCAGCTTTTTTTTAAAGAAAAAAATATCAGCCATTTCTTTCTAAAGAAAAAATATCAGCGATTTCTTTCTAAAGAAAAAATATCAACATTTTATCTTGAAGCGAGACATCTAGACAATAAATATCAGCGACTTTTTTGTAGAGATAAAAATATCATCGATTTTTCCTAGAAAGATGTATCAGTAATGATTATTTCTAGAGAAAAATATCAACTTTTTTCTGGGGATGAAAATATTAGCGATTTTTTTCTAGAGGAAAAATATCAGACTTTTTGTTCTAGAGAACAAATATCAACTTCTTATTTGGAAATATAAATATTAGCGATTTGTTCCTAGACAAAAAAACAACAGCGATTTTTATCTTGAGACAATAAAATAAGCGATTTTTTCTAGAGAAATAATATCAGAGATTTTTTCTAGAAAACAAATATCTGCGATTTTTTGTTCTAGAGAAAAATATCAACTTTTTATCTTAAAAAAAGACATCTAGACAATAAATATCAGCGACTTTTTTGTAGTGATAAAAATATCATCGATTTTTCCTAGAAAAATGTTCAGCAATTATTTCTTGAGAAAAATGTTAGCTATTTTTTCATTGATGGACAAATAAATATCAGCATTTATTTCTAGAGAAAAATTTCAGTTATTTTGTTTACTTTTAGGAAAAGTTTTTGCATTTTTTTCCTAAAAAAATCATTGAGTTTTTCCTAAAGACACATCAGCTATTTTTTTCTAGACACAAAAATATCTGCGATTTTAACTAGAGACAAAAACTATCAACGGCAATTTTTTTCTGGAGAAAAAAGTATTGGTGCAGCAAAGAGGGATTAACAGAGTCCACGGATGCGAGGACAGCTCATGGAACATTATTAAGAGATAAAGAACGGTATTTCGAAATTCAAACTTTTCGGAGCACAGTAGAACAAACATTTTTAAATATAGTTTAATATTACGAGGTAAACTATTGGAATAGAAACATTTAAAGGCAAAGTGGCACAACAGGCTATAACTATGATAGCAGTAAACTAACTAACTAACGATGTTAGAATATAAGAATAAATTTGCTATTTCTGCCGAAATCTTTTGCCTAGAGACTTGTTGTCTCTAGGGATTTTTTTCTAAAGTCAAAAATATCAACTATTTTTCTAGAGAAAATATACCAGCGACTTTTTTCTAGACAAAAATGCCAGCAAATTTTTCTCGAGAGAAAATGTATCTACGATTTTTTTATAGAAGAAATATAAGTCTTTTTTCTAGAGAAAAAATAAATAAAAAGCGATTTTTTTCTGGAGAAAAAATATTAGCCATTTTTTTCTAGAGAAAAAATATCAGTGATATTTTCTAGAGAAAAATGATCACCAATTTTTCTAGAGAAAAAATATCAGTGACGAGAAAAAAATATCAGCGATTTTTCTAGAGAAAAAAAATACCAGCTACTTTTTTCTAGAGACAAAAATGTCAGAACATTCTAGAGAAAATATATCAGCGTTTTTTTTCTAGAGAAGAAATATCAAAGATTTTTTCAACAGAAAAAATATAAGCGATTTTTTTCTAAAGAAAAAATATCAGCGACTTTTTTCTAAAGAAAAAATATCAGCGATTTTTTCTAATGAAAAAATATCAGCGATTTTTTCTAAAGAAAAAAATATCAGCGACTCTTTTTCTAAAGAAAAAAATATCAGCGAAAGAAAAAATATCAGCAATTTTTTTATACAGAAAAAAAATCAGCGATTTTTTTCTAAAGAAAAAATATCAGCTATTTTTTGCTAAAGGAAAAAATGTCAGCGATTTTTTCTAAAGAAAAAAATATCAGCGATTTTTTTCTAAAGAAAAAATAGCGATTTTTTTCTAAAGAAAAAAATATCCGCGATTTTTTTGCTAAATAAAAAAATATCAGCGATTTTTTCTAAATAAAAAAATATCATCGATTTTTTTCCAAAGAAAAAAATATCAGCGATTTTTTTCTAAAGAAAAAAATATCAGCGATTTTTTTCTAAAGAAAAAATATCAGCGATTTTTTCTAAAGAAAAAATATCAGCGATTTTTTACTAAAGAAAAAATATCAGCGATTTTTTTCTAAAGAAAAAATATCAGCTATTTTTTTCTAAAGAAAAAATATCAGCGATTTTTTCTAAAGAAAAAATATCAGCGATTTTTTCTAAAGAAAAAATATCAGCGATTTTTTTCTAAAGGAAAAAATGTCAGCCATTTTTTCTAAAAAAAATATCAGCCATTTTTTCTAAAAAAAAATATCAGCCATTTTTTCTAAAAAAAATATCAGCGATTTTTTTCTAAAGAAAGAAATATCATAGATTTTTTTTTTCTAAAGAAAAAAATATCACCGATTTTTTCTAGAGAAAAAATATCACCGATTTTTTCTAGAGAAAAAATATTAGCTATTTTTTTCTAGAGAAAAAATATTAGCGATTTTTTCTTAAGAGATAAATATCAGCTTCTTTTTAAGGAATAAAATATCAGCGATTTTTTTCTAATGAAAAAATATTAGCGATTTTCTTGTAGAGATAAAAATATCACCGACTTATTTGTAGGGATAAAAAAATCATCGACATTTTCTAGAAAAAGGTATCAGCAATTATTTCTAGAGAAAAATATCAGCTGTTTTTTCTTGATGGTCAAATAAACATTAGCAATTTTTTTCTAAAGAAAAAATATCAGCGATTTTTTCTAAAGAGATAAATATCAGCGATTTTTTCTAAAGAGATAAATATCTGCTTTTTTTTAAGGAAAAAAATATCAGCGATTTTTTTCTAATAAAAAAATATTAGCGATTTTCTTGTAGGGATAAAAATATAACCAACTTATTTCTAGAGATGAAAAATATCATCGACTTTTTCTTGAGAAAAGAAGCAGCAATTATTTATAGATCAAATATATTAGCTATTTCTTCTTAATGGGCAAATAAATATCAGCATTTATTTCTATAGAAAAATATCTGCGATCTTTTCTAGAAAAAAATATGAGCGACTTTTATTTTAGTGAATTTTTCCTAAAGAATATCTGCGATTTTTTCTAGAGACAAGTATATTTGCGATTTTTTCTAAAGACAAAACATATATGCGATTTTTGTCTTAAGACAAAAATGTCAGCAATTTTTTTATATAAAAAATCTCAGCGATTTTGTTCTAGAGACAAATATCATCTGGAAACAAAAATAATAGCATTTTTTTAAAGATAGAAAATGTCAGCGATTTTTTTTAGAGAAAAAATATCAGCAGTTTGTTCTAGAGTACCAGCAATTATCTCTAGAGAAAAATAACGGCGATTTTTTTCTAGAAAAAAATATGAGCGACTTTTATTTTAGTGATTTTTTCCTAAAGGATAAATAAAAAATGTCAGGTTTTCTAGGGACAAAAAATATCTGGGATTTTTTTCTATAGACAAAAATATCAGCGACTGTTTTGTAGAGATAAAAATATCATCAACTTTTTTGTAGAGATAAAAATATCATTGTCTTTTTGTAGAGATAAAAATATTACCTATTTTTTCTTGATGTACAAATAAATATCAGCATTTATATCTAGAAAAATTATCAGCATTTTTTTTTTTAAAAATATGACCGACTTTTGTTTTAGAGATTTTTCCCTAAAGAAAAAATATCAGCACATCAAACATATTTGTGATTTTTTCTGGAGAAAACAAGTATTGGTGAGGCAAAAAGGGATAAACATGAGTCTAAGGGTGCGTCCAAAGAGTGCAATAGGTCAAGGAACATTAATTAGAGATAAAAATGTGTATTTCGAAATTCGAACTTTTCGGAGCACATTAGAACAAATTTTTTTAAAATAGGTTACGAGGGTAGCTTTTGGAGCGTAAACTAAGCGCAAAAGAGGATAAATATGGTACCATTAGTACATAAGAACCAGTTATTTTTGTCGAAAAAATATCAACGTTTTTATCTAGAGAAAGGTAGCAACGAATTTTTACTAGAAAAAAATATCAGCGATTTTTTTCTATGGAACAAATATAAGCGACTTTTTTTAGAGACAAAAAATCAAAGATTTTTCCTATAGAAAAATATCGGCAATTTTTTTTAGTATCTGCGATTTTTTTCTAGAGGCAGAAAGTATCACCGAAATTTGTTCTATAGCAAAAATATCCGCAATTATTGCGAGGAGAAAAAATGCCTGTCATCTTTTTAAAATATATAAATGTGAAGAAATCTTTTCTAGAGAAAAAAAATATTTTTCCTAGAGATAAAAGAGAGATTTTTTCTAGAGAGAGAATGTCAACGATTTTTTTGGGAGAAAAATATAAAAAATTTTTTACTTGATATAAAATATTTCAGATTTTATATCAAGCAACAAATTAGGAAATTTTCCAGAAATAATAATAAAGACATTCTAGAGAAAAATATTAGCGCTTTTTATAGAAAAAGATTCGGATATTGTTTGTGGAGGAAAAATACCAGCGATTTTATCTAGAAGAAAAATATTGGCGTTTTTTTGGCACATAAATACCACCGATTTTATCTATAAGCAAAAAAAAAAATCTGAAAGAAAAATATCGGTGATATTTCTGGATGAAAAATATTAGCGATTTTATTTACAAGAAGAATAATAAGTGATTTTATGTATAGCAAAATATTTATTTTTTTCTTAATATTTCTTAAAATGTTAGCGATTTTTCTACATAATAACTACGTATAAGCAACTTTTTTGTAGAAAAAAAAGTATCGTCGATTTTTTCAATCGAAAAATGGTTGACATTTTTTTCTTTGAAAAATTTCAGCGACTTTTCTCGAGAAAAAAATATACAAGATTTTTACTAGAGATCAAAATAAAAAAAATTTTCTATAAAAAAAATACAGCGATTCTATTCTAATGACAAACATTAACGTTTTTTTATAGAAAAAATATCTGATATTTTTTTCTGAAGCAAAAATACTAGCGAAAAAATGTTCTACAAGAAAAATATTAGCGATTTTTTCTAGAGAAAATTAGTAAAAAATTAGAAAAGTATTAGTGGGGTAAAAGGAGTAAATAAAGTTCAAGTGTACGGGGATAGCTCGTGGATTTTCGATAGGCAACAAATCCAAGCGATTTTTTCTAGAGGAAATAAAATTAGCGATTTTTGTTTACAGAAAAAAATATTAGCGCATTTTTCTGGAGACAAAAATGTCATTAATTGTTTTTCTAGAGACAAGAAGGGCGCCAATTTTTTCTAGAAAAAAATATCAGCGATTTTTTTCTAGACAAAAATATCAGCGATTTTTTTCTAGGAAAAAAATATCAGCTATTTTTTTCTGGAGAATAAAAATATCAGCTAGAGAAAAAATATCTGAAATTTTTCCAAGAGAATAAAATGTCAGCAATTTTTCTGAGATAAAATATCACCAATTTTTCGAAATATGAAAGATCTGCGATTTTTTTTTTTGAAAAAAATATCGGCGTTTTTTTAGATTAAAATATGTAGTTGCAAATTTTTGCGTATCAAACGTATTATCTACTATTATTGACATTATTTTATTCCGTAAGCTGATAGTTATTCGAAAATATAATACAAATTATTTTGTTTGTTTTTATAATTTTTTTTTGCTATTTATTATTAATATTTTTTTAGCATCATAGTGTAATTTTTATTTTGTTACAAACATTTGCATGATTTATTGTCTTCTCTTTTATTTATAGTAAATCCAATGTAATTGTGATTAATTGATACTTTTAGTTGAGTGTATAAGCTTTTGTAAAAGAAAACTTTTATAAGCTTTTCATACATAAATAAATGTTGACGAATGCAGTTAATACAGCTGATAAACAACAGATGGCGTAGTTTGAGTTTGTGTACAACGTCGAAGTGCGATTGAGTTTGGGTATGTGTGTGGACTATTGTTCACACAAAGAGATAAATGCCATTAAGAATAAAATGAACATTCAAAATATTACATGTAGATGGCTACACCAAAAACGACAATATTATAAACGTAGAACATTTCGTTCTTCAACATTTACAAAAGATGTAGTTAGGATACCTTTAAACACTAGTTTTCAAATATAACGACAGATGGGAATATTAAAATAAAATGTAATAATAAGAAAGTAAAAAAATAAATAAAGCAATTTTTAACTGTTGATATACTTTATAAAGTGGATACATATTTATAAAATTAGCTTGTTATGAATAGTTTGCAAATTATTACGAGATTATCTCTAACATATCTTTCCAGTGATATTTATGAAGAACTTAACAATCTTAAAGTCTTCTAAGTTCTCTGAAGAAGTATACATGTAGCTGAATAAAATGTTTCTTGGAACAACAGCAAAGTCCTGTCCTCCATTTCAGTATTCTGCCAGAATATGGAATATTCAGCTAGCTGAATTGAATGCTTCTACTCTCAAAAATGATGTCAACCCTTAGAGACATGTCGTATTTGCGTATAACGGATATTCAGCTAGCTGAATTAAATTTTTATTGGTACACATTAGGCTTGGAGTCTGTAGCTTTAGTATTTCATACATATTTTAGATATTCAGCAAACTAAATTAGCATTTGTTAACAAAACGATGTAAATTTCGTAAACCTTTGGTGAATAAATTGAATATTCAGCTAGCCGAATTATATATTTATAGGTGGAATCATAATTTACCTTCTGTAACTATAGGATTTCGTGAATATTTGGAATATTCAGCATATAAAATAACAGTTGTTTCCAAAAAAACATAATATAAATTGTGTTCAATACATTTTTTATTTTTAGAATTGATTGACCAAAAATTTAATATAAAAAAAATGCAGTTTTATTTAAAAACTATTAAAATTTTCTTTAGAAAAATGTTTTTTTTATGAATCGTTTGAAAAATTATGATGAATTCAGCTTTGCCATATATCTACCATTCATATTTAACGATATTTAAGAATTTATCGATCTTATAGACTTCTAGATAATATCACAATTAAGACTAATCATTTGTATTGTATGTACATTATACGTACCGTAAAATTCCTTGGGAAAATTGCAGTGGAGAATAGGTTGAATCCTGAAATATTAAAAATATCAAAAATGACTTTAATATTCATGCATGCAAATATAAATATACTAAAGTAAATAAAACAAATATTTAGCACATATTGCCATGAAATAGAGAAGCGACACATTGTAGACATGCTCTACAATCTTATCAGTCGGAGTGAAATCCAAAAGTAAATACATATGTATTGTGATTATTTATCAGCAACGTTGTATGCCCACCTACATAGGATTGGTTGAGCCGCAAAAAGACTTAACTACAAATATGGAGTGCGTTTTTTCTAAATTACTTCGATAAATATTTTAAAAGGAATTGTTATTAATTTTTTCCTTACTAAATTATAGAATATAAGGTATTCAGCTAGCTGAATTAAACGATTATCCTCTTTAAAATAAAGTGTAGTCTAAGAAATACATCTACTCTGAGTATATCAGATATTCAGCTAGCTGAATTAAATTTTATATAGAATATAAGATATTCAGCTAGCTGAATTACATTTTATATAGAACATAAGATATTCAGCTAGCTGAATTAAACGATTCTCCTCTTTGAAATAAAGTGTAGTCTAAGAAATACATCTTCTCAGAGTATATCGTATATTGAGCTAGCTGAATTACAGTTTTATTTCAGCAACTATTAACTATGTAAATATATAGAGTCGGGACAGGATAAACTGATCCAGTCAATTTCCATAAATAATTTAATGGGAATTTTTATTAATTTGTTCATTACTAAATTATGGAATGCGTGATACTCAGCTAGCTGAATTAAACGATTCTCGTCTTTAACATGAAGTGTAGTCTTAGAGATGCGTCTTCCCTGAGTATATCGGATTTTCAGCTAGCTGAATAAAATTTTTTTAACTGTAAAAAAGACTTGTGGCAAATTAAATTAACTATAAATAAGTCTTCATCAAACATATTCGATTTTTAGTTAGCTGAATAAAATTTTCTTGGAACAACAGCGACACTCTTCTTTATTTAATTATTTAGCTGGAATATAGGATATTCAGCAAGCTGAATTGAATATTTTTCATCTCAGAAATAAAGTGTACTCTGAGAGAAACATCCTATGAAAATATGACGAATATTCAGCTAGCTGAATTACATTTTTCTTGCTGTAAACAAGAATGTAGCTCCAGTTTTCCCTCCCTCAGAAATAACTAGTGCTCCGAGAGACACATGCTATGCTTGTTTACTAGTAAAACTATAATTTGCGGTATGCAGCTTAAGTTTTTTTTAATATTTTGGATATTCAGCTTTTAACTTTTTTCTCATAAACAAAACGAAATTTGGGTATTTGCAGACAACAACAAAACTCTCTTCTCTATTCAGAATATAATATTCAGAACATAGGATATTTAGCTGGCTGAATTTAAATTTGTCCTCCCAAAAACAAAGTCTACTTGGAGAGACACAACACATGTGGGTTCAATGGATATTCAGCTAGCTGAATTAAATTTCTGTTAGTAAAAACAGGAACTTTTCAGTAGCTTAAGTTTTTTCCGTGAACATTTTGAACATTAAGAAAATTCAGCTAACTGACTTGAATGTTTCTCCCCTTAAAAATGACTTATGCCCTGAGAGACACTTCCTCCGTGGGTGTAATGGATATTCAGCTAACTGAATTACATTTTGGTCAGTAAAAACATGGCATGTAGTATGAAGCTCAATTTTTTCGTGAATATTAAGGAAATTCAGCCAGCTGAATTGAATGTTTTTTCACTCAAAAATAATTTGTACTCTGAGAGACACATCCTATGTAGGTATATGAGATATTCAGCTAGCTGAATTAGATTTTTACTAGTAAAAACATGACTTCTGCTCCGTAGCTCATAAATATTTTACATACTTAGCTATTTTATACCTTTTTACTCATAAGTATAACATAAGTTCACTTATACAAATATTTTGGGCACTTACAGGATATTCAGCTAGCTGAATTGTTTATTTTGCATGAAAATTTAATGATGTTGTACAGAAATTTAACTTTCAAGTTGACTGGAGTATTTTTTGTAAAATAATGTGATCATTTAATAAAATTTGTTTAAGAACAAGCAAATGACACACAGCATCCAATTCAAATTTGGTAATACAACTCAGCGAAATGCTGATTCAAAAATAAACTGATGCCAAATTAGGAGACGAGTGACTTTTTTTATTAAATTTAAAGTGAAGAATTCAAAATATTTAAAAAGAACGTTGGTATTTTGTCTCATATATTTTTTTCTTGAAATAAAACTAGCATCTTGTCTTATATTTAAGTATTTTGACTAGTTATTTGATATTCAGCTAGCAGAATTGAATATTTCTCCTGCGAGACACATCATATGTGGACATAATGGATGTTAAGCTCAATTAAATTGTTATCAGTATAAAAAGTCTTGCATTTAGCGGGTTTAGTACTCGGTGCATTTTTTAGATATTAAGCCTTATAAATTAGCGCTTGTAATGGGTATTCAGCTAGCTGAATTACAGTTTCATCAATGCAAATATAATTTTCAGTCTGAATCTTTATTATTATGTGAATATTTTGTATATTCAGCTATCTAAAATAACTTTTGTGTCCTCAAACACTAGGTACATTTTGCAAAATACATGTTTTATGGTTAAACCGAGTATTCAGCTAGCTGAATTGAATTTCTTCTTTCCTAAACATAAGTGTTACTTTGATAGACAGATCTTCCGTTGATACAACGCATATTCAGCTAGCTGAATTGCATTTTTGTAAATAAAAATCATTATTGTGGTCTGCAGCTTAAGTTCTTTGTTAATATTTAGGATATTCAGCTGTCTATATAATTTTTTTTCTCACAAACTAATGTAAATTTACAACTTTGCACATCTTTGGCGAATATAAAAGGTATTTAGCTGGCTGAATTACATTTTTATTAGTGCAATCATAATTTGATGTGTACATCTATGGTATTATGTGGATATTTTGAATATTCAGCTGTTTGAATTAACTTTTATACGCACAAACGTAACGAAAATTTTCTAAAAGACGTGTTTTATGGCTACACTGGATATTTAGTTATCTGAATTGAAATCCTTCTTTCCTAGACATAAGTTTTACTTTCATGGACAAATCTTCCGGGGTTACAACGGATATTCAGTTAGCTGAATTGAATTTTTGTCAATAAAAATCATATTTGCTTAAGTTCTTCCTGAATATGTGGGACATTCAGCTGTCTAGATTATTTTTATTCTCGCAAAGTAGTGTAAATTTACAATTTCGAACATATTTGGCGAATATAAGAAGTATTCAGCTAGCTGAATTGTATTTTTGTTAGCTCAATCATCATTTCCAGTCTGCAACTATGGTATTATGTGAATATTTTGAATATTCAGCTGACTAAATTAACATTTACATAATACCACAAACATAGAGTACATTTTGTAAAATACATGTTTTATGGCTACACTGAGTATTTAGCTAGCTGAATTGAATTCCATTGTTCCTAAATATAAGTTTTACTTTGATAGACAAATCTTCCGCGGGTAAAACGAATATTCAGCTAGCTGAATTGTATTTTTACCACTACAAACAAGATTTGCGTCCTCGAGCTTTAGTTTTACATGACGTACATTTTGTAAAAGACATGTTTTAGGGCTGTACTTGGTATTCAGCTAGCTGAATGAATTCTTTTTTTCATAAACATATGTTTTACTTTGATAGACACATCCTCTCATTGTAAAATGGATATTCAGCCAGCTGAATTGTATTTTTATTAGTACAAACAAGGTTTGCGGTTTGTAGCTTAAATTTGCCTTGAATAATTTAGCTATTCAGCTGTCTAGATTATTTTTATTCCGAAAAACATTGCGCAAGTTACAGAACATGAAACTTCTGTAAATATATTGGGTACAACTGATATTCAGCTAGCTGAATTGCTTTTTTATTTGTACACATATTATTTGCGGTTTAAGTTCTCTCTGTGTATTATGGTTACACTGAGTATTTAAATATAAGTTTTACTTTGATAGACGAATCTTCCGCGGGGAAAACGAATATTCAGCAAGCTGAATAGCATTTTTGGTAATAAAAACATATTTGCGGTCTGTAGCTTTAGTTTTACATAACTTACATTTTGTAAAAGACATGTTTTATGTCTGCACTTGGTATTCAGCTAGCTGAATTGAATTATTTTTTCGTAAACATATGTTTTACTTTGATAGACACATCCTCTCATTGTAAAATGGATATTCTGCTAGCTGAATTGTATTTTTATTAGTACAAACAAGGTTTGTGGTTTGTAGCTTAAATTTTCCTTGAATAATTTAGCTATTCAGCTGTCTAGATTATTTTTATTCCGAAAAACATTGCGCAAATTACAGAACATGAAACTTCTGTGAATATATTGGGTACAACTGATATTCAGCTAGCTGAATTGCTTTTTTATTTGTGCACATATTATTTTCGGTTTGCGGCTTAAGTTCTCTCTGTGTATTATGGTTACACTGAGTATTTAACTAGCTGAATTTAATTCCATTATTATACCCTCACTTTAGTGTGACGAGGGTATATATCATTTGCTACGGAAAAAAGTGTAACACGTCGAAGGAGTGACCTAAGACCCCAAGTTTGTTCGGAGGAAATCCGTTTTGGGTCATTTTAAGTCGAATGAGCAATGTCCGTCCGTCTGTCTGTCTGTCTGTCTGTCTGTCTGTCTGCTGGCTGGTGCGCACGATAACTCTCGAAAGGAGTAACCGATTGACCTCAAATTTGGTATATGGTAATATTTTTTTCTATCTCCGGCTAAGTTCGAAGATGGGCCATATCGGTCCACTCCTTCTAGTACCTCCCCCACAAAGGGTTAAAATGTTGTGAAATATTGATTCTTTAATAACTGCTATACTACTTATTCGAATCTTTTGAAATTCCACACATAGTATTAGCTTATTAGTCGTTATCAACTCGAGAAAAATGGGCGAAGTCGCCACGTCCCTTTTGGTACCTCCCACACAAATGCACCATTTTGCACCAAAAGTTAACAGCTTATAACATTAATAACAGTGTATAAAAATACTTGAAATTTTGTACAGTATTATGCTTTTATATTGCCTACAGTCCAGGGAAAAATGGGTGTTGTTGTCACGCCCCTTTTGGTACCTCCCACACAAAGGTACCTTTTTGCACCAAAAGTTAACAGCTTATAACATTAAAACCAGTTTATAAAAATACTTGAAATTTTGTACAGTGTAATGTTTTTATAGTGTCTATAGCCCTGTGAAAAATGGGCGTTATTGCCACGCCCCTCTTTGTACCTTCCACACAAAATGCCCAAATCATACCACAATTTAATGTCTCATAACGTTTATACCAGTACATATAAATGCTTATAAGTCGGCACAGTGCAATGAATTTAAAGTATTTAATGTTCAGCAAAAAAAAGGTGTATTTGATAAACCCCTTCTGGTACCTCCCACACAAATTGACAGAATAATTCGAGTAATATTCAATATTACATTACTCACAAAGTGAGGGTATACCTTAGTCGGTTTACCCGACTGAAACTTTCTTACTTGTTTTTAAATATAAGTTTTACTTTGATAGACGAATCTTCCGCGGGTAAAACGAATATTCAGCTAGCTGAATTGTATTTTTACTACTACAAACAAGATTTGCGGCCTGGAGCTTTAGTTTTACATGACGTACATTTTTCAAAAGACATGTTTTATGTCTGCACTTGGTATTCAGCTAGCTGAATTGAATTCTTTTTTCGAAAACATATGTTTTACTTTGATAGACACATCCTTTCATTGTAAAATGGATATTCAGCTACCTGAATTGTATTTTTATTAGTACAAACAAGGTTTGCGGTTTGTAGCTTAAATTTTCCTTGAATAATTTTGATATTCAGCTGTCTAGATTATTTTTATTTCGAAAAACATAACTCAAATTACAGAACATGAAACTTCTTTGAATATATTGGGTACAACTGATATTCAGCTGGCTGAATTGCATTTTTATTGGTACACATATTGTTTGCGGTTTGCAGCTTAAGTTCTCCGTGAATATTTTGAATATTCAGCTGTCTAGATTTCCCACAAGCATAATGTAAATTTTAAAATGATGTTTTTAAATTAAATATACATAAATTGAAAAATTAAGAATATTTGGCAAACGTTTGGATGTTTTGTTTCTACTAGCTTTCCCTTTTTCATAATAATTGAAAATTAATTAATTTGAAAAAAAAAATTCTTTTATTGTAAAAAATATTGGGTACAACTGATATTCAGCGGGCTGAATTGCATTTTTATTAGTACAAATAATATTTGCGGTTTTCAGCTTAAGTTATCCGTGAATATTTTGAATATTCAGCTGTCTAGATTTCCCACAAGCATAACGTACATTTTAAAATGATTTTTTAAATTAAATATAAATTGAAAAATTAAGAATATTTGGCATACGTTTGGATGTTTTGTTTCTAATAGCTTTCACTTTTTCATAATAATCGAAAATTAATAAATTTGAAAAAAAAATGTATTTTATTCTAAAAATAATGGGCACAACTGATTTTCAGCTGGCTGAATTACATTTTTATTAGTACAAATATTATTTGCGGTTTGCAGCTTAAGTTCTCTGTAAATATTTTGAATATTCAGCTGTCTAGATTTCCCACAAGCAAAACGTAAATTTTAAAATGATTTTTTAAATTAAATATAAATTGAAAAATTAAGAATATTTGCAAACGTTTGGATGTTTTGTTTCTAATAGCTTTCACTTTTTCATAATAATTGAAAATTAATTAATTTGAAAAAAAACATTTTCTTTTATTATAAAAAAGAATTTTTTTATCATAAAATATTGTTTCCAGATGTATATTTTTTTTTATTTTAAAAATTTTTTTTTCATATTTATTATTTATTTACACTGAGATGTTTCTTCGAGTGTATCATCTAATTAAGCAAAATTCGCTGTGTTTGTTGCAATAATTTTTTAGCATTGTTCATTAATAATACTTATTGCTTGATATTAAATAGAATTGTGTGACAATAGCAGCAGTCAAAGCAATTGAGAATAGAGATGCCGGCGCTGGCGTCAGCTTTCTCGTTGTCATTTTTTTAAGGTTTTTGATCTTTAACTGAGAACGCTGTCGTCCACGTCGTCTATGTCTAATTGTTCCGAGTAGAAAGAATTCGAAATAAAAATGCACATAAATAATTTACTACTGCTAAACACACATTATTAGCGAAACTTACTGGAAACTGCAAATTTTAAACAAAAATCTTAATTTTTGATCTCAGCTTTTTATGAACTGAACTTTGTATTTCGACGACTACGATTAACTACTGATGATGAAATAAAAGTGAATTTTGTTCTAACTTCGAGAACATCATTAGAAGACAAACGTAGCAAAATAAAATGGAAACAAAATTAGCAATCCGTTCAAAATATAGTAAATACAGGTGGAAACACAAACCATAATAAAAATATCAACAATGGAAACAACAACTGCTAGAAATGCCAACAATAATTTGTTGAATAATGTTATCTCTGTTTTTAGAGGTATTAGCACAACAACAACAACACAATACAGACAACAAAAACAATATGTGCGGCATAGACAACAGCAGTCATAACAAGTAAAAACGAGTTAAGTTCAGTCGAACCGGCTCGCAAATACCCTGTGACAGAATAGACAGAATGAAGCTAGAGTCATATCGATACATCGATTCTCAACTATGCCAAGTGCAAAATGGTACTTTTTCAGGAGAGCCGATCAAAGTTTGATGTTTTTTTTTTAATTTTTGCGGAATTACTTTACGATGGAAATCGAATGACCTGTACTGTTTTGTGAAAAACTTTTGATTGGGTTGACTGATAAACTCCAAATTTTGAACGAATATAATTTGGAATATTCTGTACAACCGATTCGGCCGAAAGTTGGCAGTTTATGATGTATTGTACCCTTCACTATTCTTGGAAAAAAGGATATAGATTCCATATAACGGTATCCTCCGATTTGACTTTATGACCACGTTGTATAACCGGTCTAGCTGAAAATTAGCCTACCCTCCTTCCTCCTGAGAGATCTGGAAAACTTTTAGTTTATTTCATTAAAGAAAACCTGGACACAAAACTCTTGTCGGGGAACCAGCATCCTTGCAATAAGGACAAGTCTACATAATCTGTCTTTCTTGACATAGAAGGGGCTTTTATCAACATTCACTGAGATGCGGTAATTGATAAGACAATTCAGGGTTTGCTTACCAAAAGACGCATAACAGCAAGTCTCGGGCCCACTACTATGGCGAGATTAGTATACAGGAGGACTCCATACGGAGGTGTACTATCTCCACTAATTTAGAATCTAGCGGTGAATAGAATCCTGCTTGATCTGGAACGTTGTGCCTGCAAAGTCGTGGCGTATGCGGATGGGCTTGCAATCGCAGTATCCGGCAAATGCGCAAACGTCCTCAGAGACATTATACTGGTGGCTCTGAACAAATTCGCCCGATGGGCCAGAAGAACTGTAAAAAACTCTGTCATGATATTCATAGTTCATAGTCTAGCAGATAACTGTAGTGTCTACCAAGCCGAAATAATGGCAATAGGGGAAGTCGCCAAGTGGCTGAGCCGCAATCAGACTACGAAGCCGATTGTCGGCGGGGGCTAGTGGATACAATTATTGGTCGGCGGCGGCTCGTCGGCTGAGCCGATCCAATTTTGACAAATCGGCGGCTCCTTGAATGAACTCCTTGTGATTGTGGTTCTTCATCAGAATCAGCATTTACAAAAAAACTTTTAATAGATTTTTTAGTCATTTTGCGACTTTGTTAAACTGTTTGCAATTACAATGAAAAAAGTGTGAAAAATAACGGTACCACTTGTTAAGCTAAGTACACACGATTTGCAGATCGGACAATATTGCCAGAAAAAAGGCGGAATAATGCAAACCTGTGAATTTAAAACCGTTTGAACATAACATTTTTGTCTTGCAACGTTATCAGTAAAGTCATTGCGAGATACTTTGCAGATTGTTGGATATGCGATGTTTATGCATGTGACAATGGTGCCATTGTCAGAAAAACATTTTATTGCCGACACTGACTACAAAATATTTTTATTGGCAATCTTGCATATAAATATTTACAAAATATATTGTAAATATATGAAATTGTAAGGTTTTCTTGCAATCGTCTGAACTGTCAATTCACCTTTGCCTAACAATCTGTCATTGTCCGCAGATTTGCAGCACTTTAACAGTGTTGATGACGTTGTCCGATCTGGCAATCGTGTGTACTTACCATTAGACGTCATATTCAAGATTGGTACTTAAGTCTCGATTTACACTGGCTGAATGTTCAGCAGATTATCGGCGTTTTGTAGGAGAGAGAGGCAGTCGTCAAGAGGGGGAAAAACTCTCCCTGAACGGACTTGAGCCGCTCATGTCGGCGGCGGCTTCGGCTCCACAAAAATAATCGGCGGCGGCGCGGACAGCCAGGCCGAAGCTGTGGTTAGGAAGGAGGAAGAAGTGGAGAGCATTGAACACCTGCTTTGCTACTGCCTCTCATTTAGTTAACGACGTCTGCACATACTGGGATTGGCCTTTCTAGGAAGTATGTCAGATCTTTCCCGTACCGATGGTCGTACTATAGATAATTTTGCTTATGAAACTGGTAAAATTTTCGGATTTTTTCTTTTTCCATAAAAATGCATAAGGAACGTCGATTTCTGCCCAAAAATCAGATGACATGAAATGAGCTTCGTGTAATTGTAATACGCAAGGCGAAGGGAAGAACATTACTCAAATGACTTAAAATGGTCGAAAATGGATTTCCCCCAAATATACTTGGGGTCTTTGGTCGCGCCTTCGATGTGTTACACTCTTGGCCCGTAGCAATTGATAAGGGTATATAAAATGGTGAGGGTATAAAACACGATTTTGCTGAAATTCTCTTACTTATGCCAAAAGGGTTCTAATTTCTACATTTGTCCATAGATTTTTCTCAAGTTGGCTTTGTTTTCTTTGTTACGATGCTGGCTATAGAAAAATGGATAAATTATTTTTAAATTATTTGTTGTTCGTTTTTTCTATTTTTTTTTTTTTTTTAAAAATCCATTTTTTAATTTTTTAACAAACCACTCTTTCTACGTGAAACGAATATATTCAACATTTGTAGCCCTCATCATTACCTTTTATGTAACGCATATCCCGGCTCCATTAGGAGCCTTACCTTTCATGTAAATGTAATTTTTTTTATGCATCGGCCTTGGACACAATTTTTTTTGTTGCATAGTGTTATCGAAATAAAATATATAATATGTATTCTATTATTGTTGTCTTTCTAAATTCGCCACAACTTTTTAAATTATGCATGTATTTTCTTCGGAATGGGCTCATTTTAATTTATGATCGATTGTGATTGTGTATTTTTCGATACTTTTAAGAGGTGTTTATTATTTTTTTTTAAATTTTCTCAAAATAATGGATTTTTTTTTTAAATATATTGTAACCTCTGAATGGATGAAAAAACTGTATGAAATCGTATGGATGAAAAATAACTTGAAGGCTATTTAATTTTCGATCCTTTAAAACACTCCTGAACTAATTCGGATAAATGGCTCTGGAGTTATTCTAAAATATGTGATGCAACCTATTTTTACAAGTAACGGTTAACCGTGAGAGTCAATTCAAAGACACAAACTTTCAGGCTGAGAACTGGATATCTCATATACATACTCGTTATACATATCTAAAGGCCCAGTTTGGCAAACTTAACCGTAACGCCCCCGTAGCGTAACGAATCAGCTGATTCAATCTGTCATATCGAAATCAGTGTAAACGATTAGCCAACGGAAACGAAACGTAAACGAACGGCTGAATCTGTTGAAATCAGAATTGGACGTTCCGTTTACGTACAATTTGACAACAGCTGATGCTACATGTTGTTTACAATTGCAATTGTTTGTTCACCGCGGGGGATCTACGAATCCTATAGTTCCCACCTATTCTAAGGGTGGGGACTGGACAGTGATCCCAGATTGGGATCTACGAATCCTATAGCTCCCATCTATTCTCAGGATGGGGGCTGGACAGTAGATCCCAGAGGATCACAGTCCCCGGAAAACGGTCTGTGATCCACAAAAGGATCTACGAATCCTATAGCTCCCATCTATTCTCAGGATGGGGCCTGGACAAGTAGATCCAAGACTGGTCACCAGTCCTAGATTTTCTGGAGTCTAACTGGTAGTATCTTCGGCTACGCAGTCTGACCAGAGTACTTAATCTGGTACCACGGGGGTCAGGAAAGCCCTCGGTACGCAGGTACCGGCCTGACCATTGGTGAGGATCCTGTTGGATGCAACGTGGTGGCTGTGGTTTAAACCAAAATCGCTGGGAGAGAATGGTCTCGGATGTGGAGTTGCAACCCAACCGGGCGCCATGACCCAAAGATTGGAAGGAGTTTTAGATGGGCTCCGCTCCTAACTAAGGAGGGGAAGAAGTGGTCAGAAGCACGGAATTGATTGGAACTCATGCACATTGTGTGTGAGGGCGCTGGTCGACGCATAAATGTACCCGAGTGTTTAGAGCACGGTGGGGTTAAGCCTAACGGCGTGTATCCACCTAAATCCAAATGCTCATCTGTTTGTTCACCGAGAAAAGTAAAGAAAATAATTTATTAATTATTTGTTGTTTAAAAGTGCAAATAAACATCAAAGACGAATATTTGATTTTTTTGGTGCAGTCGCACGAGTATTTATACAATAAATATAATCCTGTATAAAGGATATCTGAAAAAAAGCGAGAAGCTTGGAAGCAAATTGGCAAGGAGCTGGGCGTTACAGGTGAGTTTTATGAAGATCGCGGCTGACTCCATTAAAAATTAAATTTATAATCTGCTTCAGGATTTTTTGACGACAGTACGAGACAAGCATTGCGCCAATCTTCTTCATTGTGGGTTAATTTGGCAGCAATATAAGCGTCTCTACAAAAGTGGACTTATTTATAGATAGAGATTGGATTGGATTTGGCTGAGTCCTTCTTCAATGGAAATAGACATAAGTAAAAGTATTTATAAAACACAGAATATTTAAGATATAGAGTTCAAATTTATTCCAGGTGTAGTGCAAATGTTACATTTTAAGAATGGAATTCAATTTCGGTCATATCACCACCACGAGCCCATCAACAGCGATCTATTCTTTGGACCCAATTTTCCACCACTTTTGGATACATTTCGACCGGAACGTTGGCAATTTCGCGTTGGACGTTGTCTCTGAGCTCGTCTAAAGTTGTTCTTAGACCAAGGATATTCCACAGGGAAACGCCTCATCACCAACAAAAAAAATTAGGCTAGGCTTCAGAGGATGCTGACGATAATGGTTTACTAGGAGGTACAGGTACTTTACCTAAAATAACTGATTGGCCAAACGGAGAGTACTGGAATATAGCTGTATTTAATTTAAATTAAGAAATGGAAATTGTTTGTATTAAAATCTATATATATAAAAATGGAAAAATGTTTGTATGTATGTATATATGTATGTATGTATGTATGTGTTTTATAGACGCTTAAACTACTGGACCGATTTTAAAATTTTTTGTTTTGTTTGAAAGCTATTTTGTCTGAGATGGTTTTGGAAAAAAATTTTTTGCAAAAAGTGGGCGGGGAAAATGTGGGCGTGGCAAATCGTTTGTTTGTCTGTCTGAAATTGAAATTTGTTCAAAAATGGACGGGATCGGAAATCTAAATCTGGGGCAACGAAGTGGACCGGGTCCAGCTAGTAGATTATAAATAAATTGAAGTTTAATGGACATACCCCCATCGTGTTGGCTGCCACAACTTCCAACATTAACTGCTATGAATGTATAGTTAGCATCGCAGATTTCCACACAATTTGGCATATCCAACATTCGTTGAAAATCATTGGCAATGTGTTTGTACTGCTGTGTAGTTTTTTCACTTAAATAAATCGGCGAAAGCAAGCGCCACAAAACTTCAGTGCATTCTAAAATAATATTTCGAATTGTTGTTTTCCCCAGCTTGTGACTCCATGCAATCGATTGTATGGAACAACCGTGACCCAAATATCTACAATTTTAAAGAATAGAATGTTAATATTTCTCAACTTGGAATCATAGGATAAAGCAATATTTGACATACAGTGGTGTTATTGCTAGTCTCTCTGCCGGTCTAATCCGTTGCTTTGGCGTAGTTAACTCATATTTTATTAATGTTAATAACAAATTAAAAACTGCCATAGGCATTCTAGTGTCCGGCTTTTGCCCAGTCATTGCTTATAGGACGTCCACCCCATCTTCTTATCCGACGATATTTTCCTGATTACTTTTATTGTAAATTCTGCACAGATTTAAAAACACAAATTTATAAAAATTCTTTTTAACTTCATTTTTAATAAACCTAAACAAAAATAAATCGCGGCTTTTTTGTTTACTTATGTGTTGTTGTTGTCAGAACATATGACTCGTTTTCTCAACGTTGGGTAATCGCTCAAACGGGCAACGTTACGGCAACGGTAAAGATAAATTACGGTTAAGTATGCCTAACCCGACCTTAAATCAACTGCAAAATCGTATGCCGCTGCAAAAATCATTTTTTTGTTGAGCTGTGTAAGTTAACAAATATCCATAATTTTTGTTAATATATTTTTTCGATTTCATAACGCCAAAACATGCAAAAAATATTCACTTACCTTCAACATTATTATAAACATATGATTTCTATTTTATGTTTTTTGGAGCGACACCAGAGTTCGTGAGGCCTTGGCGCCAGGCCAATGTTTGGTTTGCCCCAAACATATAAATCCCCCAATTAGATGGCATCAGTTTCTATGCATTTTATCACATTTTTCGATTTTACACACAAGTGATTTTTTCCCTGAACAATTACACGGAGACTTCCTCCCCCATGAAGTAGGGTACACAAACAAAACGCAGTAACAGAAATGACGACAACTTCTAAGCAGCAACAACAAGAACAACATACAAACAATAACAACAACAACTAAGTAAACACAAATAAAAATAGAAAAAAAAAACTCGTGGAGGTCGGTCGGCACTGCTGATCGCTATTGCGATCGGGCAGTACGTTTTCAAATGAGTTCGTATACGGTGGTCTGGTACTTGCATTACTCCGCACTCACTCGGTACTCGTTCGTTTAGCGCGTCGTTGTCTTTTGTTACATACGCTCCTCTATCTTTACACTCGCCTAACATAAGTGAGATTTGAGACTTTGCATGTGACGTCGTCGTATATGCAGGAAGTGTTGTTGTTGGGGTGTCTTCGGAGATAATTTCTAGATAAAAAAAGGTTAGATAATAAAATGTGCCAAAATCAGGTGTAGTGACTGGTCACAGTGTTGTTGTTGCTGTTCTTGTTGTGATAAAAGAGAGCTAACTATCATGAGAAACTTAAGTCGTAACTATTAAAAGGGAGAGAGAGAGAGAGAGAGAGAAAGAGAGAGTGAGCAAAATAAGGCCATTTAAAAAGAAACCTCATAAACGTTATCTCCAGAAATAACCGATAAAATATTTTTATAGTGTGAAATATTTGGCTGATTTATTAATCGTAACGTGTATTTAAAAAATCGCACATAAATACGTACATACGAGCACATACCTATTTTACCTTTATGGTCTAAGGCATACTTTAAACCAACTGTAAATAAATGCTTTGAGTGTGAGTTTGTCTAAAAGCGAAAGAGAATGAGAGAGTTGAGGAGCAAATGATTGCTCATTCACCCCCACTGTTGTCATGTTTACACGAGAAACGCTATTGAAAACGTAAATAAAACATTTATCGGAAATTACCCCTTTGACGTTTGAATGACAGTACTCGATAACGCTTATAGCATTTTAAGTAGCAACGATACTTTTAGAGAATCGATAAAGGGTTTTAATTGTTGGTATGATATGAATTGAAAATAAATCTACAAATAAATCAAAAATGTATTCAGATTAATTAATAAATAATGGATTTGTAAAATTATTTTCTCCAACAGTAAAAAGGTGGCATTTAAAATGAATTACAGTTATTGAAAACACGAAATGAAAATGTAATTAATTAAATAAAAACACAAAAGAAATAAAGCTTCGTGCTAAAGTAATTATTTATTTATAAAATCAAATGGCAGAATATTTAATGAATTCCAAGTCTAGGAAATTAATTTTTAATTTATTTCTAAAAATCGTGTGTTTGTTATTTTAAAAGGACAAATACATACAATTAAAATTAATAAGAAACAAGTAAGACCAATGGAAATAGCCAATGGAAAATTTGTCTAGAATACAGAATATTAAGATGTCTGATGAAATTGTTCATTTTTGTGTTTTGGATGTATTAGAAAGCTATACAAGTTATTAGATAATCTATATTTCACAAAATGTTAACACATTGTGGAGGAGGTACCAGAGGGAGTGGACCAATATGACCCATCTTCAAAGTTAGCCCGAGGTAGGATAACATAGTATTACGTGCAAAATTTTAAGCCGGTCGGTAACTTTTTTGGATAGTTATCATATGCACCACAGCAGCCAGACGGACGGATATAGCTCAAATGACTTAAAATAAGTTTGACATCTGCTGTCGAGACTATAATATCCATAACCCCTCGATCTGACCATATTTTGGGATGTATCACCTCAAAATAAGAAGAAAAATTAAGGGAAATATTATCGATATCTCGCTTAGTTATCGAAAAATCGGACGTTAAAAAAATACTTTTTTGTGAAATGAGCTCCTTAAAAAGAAACAATAAAAATAAAATAAATATTTTCGATTTCTTGTGCAAATTTTAAAACTTTTTTTTGGCAATGATGAAACATGAAATATTCGATTTTTTTTGTTTGTACTAAATTTATTCGATTTTCTATTTCGATTGGAAAACGCTCAACCTTGTGATCAAAAAAATCGCTTGTAAATTCCTAAATCCATATTAGCCTATTTTGGTGATAATTAAAAAATTAATAGCGTTTATCTCACATCCACAATTGATCATTATTTGGCAGAGCCAGCTGAAGTTTTGGTTACCTGTCGGTGTCAATGGGTATGCTATGTTGTCAACCAATCAACTGACCAACTTACATACGTATGCACATGCATAAGTATTATTTTTTTGATTTTTTTTTCGTCTAGAAAATTTTTGGAAATTCACTGTCAAGTCGCATAGAATTTAATGCTAAGTCAGCTTAGCTCAGTCAGTATCTGTTTGCCAATTCACAACAATTCGGCTTAATTAGCACTTTTTTCGGCAACATTATTCAGCGGTTTTTTGCTTAATACGAAATTACAAAATGAAATAAAAACACAAATACATAAAGTTAAAAAACAAAGAAAACAAATATAAAAACTTTAAAAGAAAAAACCTTAGTAAAATTGCTTGTAAACAAAAGAAAATAACTATGGCAGAAGATTTAGGAATTATAACACTGAAAAAAAAAAATAATTTTTAAAAATTTTCTCCAAAGAAGTCGTACGATTAAAAACTAACGGTGATTTCGTTTGTGCAAAAATGTAAAATTTTCTAGATTTTACACAGAAATCGCATTTTTAAGTTCGTTTGTAAAAAAGGTGCAGCCTTTTAAAAAAAATAAAATTATTACACTCCGCAAATGCGAAAATATCGCATTTTCCACACTCAGCCCAGTCCACGACGTTAAAAAGCAGACTTCAGAACCAAATCTAAAAGAAAGCGTACATTCTTAATCCACTACACGCTGAAAAAAATCGCTTCTGTAGTATATTGTCCCAAACATATTCGGCTCGAAATATACATATGTCTAGAGTACACTCCAAATATATTATATTTGACACACATAAATATTATATGTTTGGGAGAATATTGTTCTAAACAAAAATATGTTCCCATTCTAATATTTTTTTAATTGGAACTAGTATTTCCGAAACAAAGATTAATTTGTATTTAATTATTTTGGCAATGTATCAATGCCTTAATTTAAAGACATGTTTTCTGTTATTCAGATACTCAAAGATCATTTTTTTTTTATAAATTTTAAATGTTTTTAAAATTTAATTAAAACTTAAATCGTATAATCTTTCGGGAAAATAAATTGCATTGATGGATTGACAAAAAGTGATGAATTGGAATATTTATAAATTAAAAGACATTTTTAGCTATAAAGTTTAAAACGTAAACTAGGAAAAACTAACTAAAATTCGAAAAAATCAGCAAAGTTTTAAAATTTTTTTAAATAAAATATGTTTGGGAAACTTCTTAAACAATAACTTTGTTTGTGGGTACACACATATTTTATTTGTGAAAGTCAGTTAGCAAATATATTATGTTCTAATATATTAATATATGCGTTCCAAACAAGATTTCTTGATTTTCAAATAAAATTTATTTGTTAACAAATATTTAGTATTTGAAAAAATCGCTTCCAAATACATTTTCTTTCAATTCAAACATATCAAAAATGACGATTTTCCCCCGTGTACCAAATGGATGCGTAATAATGTAGGTATGGGTTTTACTCACCGCACGATTTTTGTTCGATTGCGCGCATGCGAAATTAGCAGGGGTGCAGGGGGAATTTTTAAAATATCGCAACATGATGTGGTGACATTATTTTTCAGAAGCGAAATCTCGATAAGACATATCAAACTTAAAATCAAGTCAATCTCCTTAATATTAATTATGTTTTTAAAATTTTATGTATGAAATGTCCTTTACTACTGAAAAAAGTACTCTATTTTATTGATTTTGAGTCCTAATCATTAAAACAAGAACATTTCATATTTAAAATCAGGACAATTTCTTTAATTTTCATTAAATGTTCCTTATTCTAAGTAAGAATTGACCTTAACCACCGAGAAAGGTAATTAATTTTAAAGATTTCCCAAAAGCCGCTCTAATATTTAAAACGAGAAAATGCCATACTTAAAATTAAGGCAATTTCCTTAATATTTACATCTATACAATACATTACATAATTTTAAAGAATATTTTGCCTGATGATGTCCTAATATTTACTACAAGGATGTTTTATACTTAAAATTAGGTAAATTTCATTAATATTAAGATAAAAATTCGTAATACTAAGTATGAATTGTTCTTGACCACCCAAATAGTGCTTAATTTTAATGATATTGTCCCAAAGACGTCATAATCTTTAAAACATGGAAATTTTATACTTAAAATTAGGTAATTTGTTTAATATTAAGAAAAAAATTCTTAGTTTTATGTATGCATTTTCCTTTACCACCGAAATAGTCCATATTATTAATATATCGCCCAAAGACCTAAACTTTAAAAGAAGATACGCCTTAAACCTTAAAATTTTCCTAATTCTAATTATGAATAGTCCTTGACCAAAAAAAAAACTTCATTTTAAAGATTTTGCCCCAAAGACGTCCTATTCTATCAAAACAAGGCGATTTTATACCTAATATTAAGACGACTTCTTTAGTATTAGGAAAAATGTTCTTAATTATATTTATGAATTGTCCTTGACCAGAAAATAAAGTACTTAATTTAAAAAAAAGTTCTTAATTATATGTATGAATTGTCCTCGATCAAAAAAAAAATTACTTAAATTTAAAGATTTTGCACCAAAGACATCCTAATCTTTAAAACAAGGATTATTTTTCACAACAAAAATTAGTCAATTTCTTTAATATTAATTATATTTTCCTTATTCTAAGTATGAGTTGCCCTTGACCACCACAAAAGTGCTTGATTTCAATGATTTTGCAAGTCTGCAAGTCGTCCTTATGTTTAAAACAAGGACATTTCATACTTCAAATTAAGACAACCTGCTTAATATTAGGTAAAATTTCTTAATTCAAAGTGAGAATTGTTATTGTCAACCAAAAAAAGTATTTAATTTTAATGATTTTGGCTAGAGACGTGTAAATTTTAAAACACGGTCATTTCATATTCAAAATTAAGACAACTCAATACTAAGTAATTTTTTTTAATTCTCAGTATGAATTATCATTGACAGCAGCAAAAAGTACATCATTTTAAAAAAGATTTTGGCCAACGTCGTCCTAATCTTTAAAGCAAGGCCATTTTATACTTAAAAATAAGACTACATCTTTGATATTAAGAAGAACTTTCTTAATCATAAGTATAGCCCCAAAGACGCCCTAATTAAAACAGGGATATATTATACTTAAAATAAAGACAATTTCTTTAATATTAAGTAAAATATCCTAATTATAAGTATATCTTGTCCTTGATCGCCAACAAAGTGTTTAATTATAAAGATTTGACCAAAAAACGTCCTAATCTTTAAAACAAGAATTTTTTTTACCAAACTTTTTTTTTCCATTTCTTTACAATTAAGTGAATTTTCCTAATTCTAAGTATGGATTGTCCTTGATCACAGACAAAATTACTTAATTTTAAAGATTTTGACCAAAGACGTGCTGATTTATGACATAAAATTACGTAAATTTATTTTATATTAAGTAAAGTGTCCTAATTTTAATTATGAATTGTCCTTGAGCACTCAAAGAAATGTAATCATTAAAACAATCAACAGTATTAATCAAATTTTTATAACTCTAAGTATTAAAAAATTTACTTTATTTTAAAGAGTTTGCCCAAAGTCGTACTAAACTTTAAAACAAGGACAGTTCTTATTTAAAATAAAAACCATTTCTTTAATATAAAGTAAACATTCCTAATATTAAGTATTAATTGTTCTTAACCACCGAAAAAAGTATTAATTTTTTAAGATTTCGTCCCAAAGACGTACTAATCATTAAAACAATTACATTTCATTCTTAATATTAAGTAAATTTTCTTAATTCTAAGTGTGAATTGCCTTGACCACTGGAAGCAGTACTTAATTTTGAAGATTTTGCCCCACAGACGTCCTAATCTTTAAAACAACGATATTTTATACTTAAAATAACATAAATTTTCTTAACTTTTATTAAAATTTCCTAATTCTATGTATGACCACCGAAAAAAATATTTAATTTTATAAATGGCGTGTTCTTATTTATAATAATGATATTTCATACTTAAAATTAAGAAATATTATTTAATAATTTAATAAACAAGGAAATTGTATACTTAAAATTAAGACGATTTCTTTAATATCAATTACATTTTCCTAATTCCAAGTATGAATAGGGCTTACCCACCGAAAAAAGTACTTAATTTTAAAGACATTGTCCCAAAGACTTCTCCTTAAAATAAGGACATTACATACTTAAAATTAAGAAAAATTCTTGAATAATAAGTAAAATTTCCCAATTCTAGGTATAAGAAGTGCCTAATTGTAAAGATTTTGCTTCAAAGATATCCAAAAATTAGAAAAAAGAGCTTTTTTACTTAAAATAAAATTAATTTCTTTAATATTTATAAAACGTTCTTATTCAAAATACGGCCATTGAAAAAATAATTTATTTTAAAAGATTTTGCTCCGAAGACGTGTTGTTCCTTTAAATAAGGACATTTCAAATCTGAAATTAAGGAAAATTCGTTAATTATAAAAAATGTTTCTCAATTTCAAGATTTTGGTCGATCTTTTTTATACCCTCCACCATATGATGGGGGGTATATTCATTTTGTCACTCCGTTTGTAACACCTCTAAATATTGATCTGAGACCCCATAAAGTATATATATTCTTAATCGTCGTAAAATTCTAAGACGATTTAGCCATGTCCGTCTGTGGTAATCACGCTACAGTCCGCAATAATAGAGCTAGGTTGAACAAATTTGGTATAAATATTTCTTATAGATGCAGGTTGTTTGGGATTGCAAATGGGCCATATCGGTCAATGTTTTGATATAGCCCCCATATATACCACCCAACTTGCTGTGATTCCTACTGTTCTCATCTATTATATGTTTCCTACTGTTCTCATCTACTTTTTTTTTTGTTTTTCGGTGTTATTTTCTTTATGTTTGAGTTATTTTGTGAGGTCACGTGCTATCCATGGTGGAGGGTATATAAGATTCGGCATGGCCGAACTTAACGCCTTTACTTGTTTATTTTAAAGATTTTTCCCCAAAGGCGTCCTCATGGTATAAACAAGGGTATTTGGTACTTAAAATTAAGACAAATTCTTTAACACCAATTACATTTTTCATGTCTTAGTAAGAATAGATGTCCTTCCATTAAAATAAGGACATTCATACTCAAAATTAGAAAAAAAATCTTTAATAATTAGTAAAATTTCCCAATTCTAAATTTTAATTTTCCCCAATTCTAATTAATTAATTTTAAAGATTTTGCGCCAAAGAAGTCCTAATATAAAAGAACAAAAGCATTTTATAGTTAAAATCGATTTCTTAAGCATTAAATATATTTTCTAATTTTAAGTATGAGTTGTCTTTGGTCACTGAAAAAGTACTTAATATTAAAAATATTGCCCCAAAGAAGCTCAAATCTTTGAAATAAAGACATTTCATACTTAAAGTTAAGAAAATCTAGTTAATATTAATTACAAATTTAAAATCTTAAGTATGAATTGTATTTATTTTAAAGACGGTTTTGCTGGAAATTTTTAAAATAAAATAAAAATTCTGGTAAAACACTCCGTTATGTTGTTCCACTTTTAATGTTTTAATATTTATATGAAATACACTGTATACATAAAATTAAGACAACTTCCTTAATATTAAGTTAATTTCCATAATTTTAAAATAAGGACATTTCATACTTAAAATTAAGAATATATCTTTAATAATAAGTAAAATTTGCCAATTGTAAGTCATTAAATATTAAAGAGAAGAATGTTTTAAGAATTAAGTACATATTTTTTTTCCAGTGTAGTTGTAAGAATACCCGTCGAACACTTAAGTTATGTGTGCAAAAATATCTGTTATATACTTAATGTGTTTTTATCTCTAAACTGATAGTGTAACAAATACGCCCTCATCTTTAATACAAAGACCTTTTATACTTTAAATTAAGATAATTTCCTTAAGATTAGGTAAATTCCTCTAATTCTAAGTATGAAATGTCCATAAAGATTAAAGTTTAGAACGTTATTGGAGCAAAATTTTAAATTGAAGTTAAGTTAGTATTTTTTCAGTGTAGCCTTAAGAACACCGGGTAACAACCCAGGTAATGTGTGCAAATATACTTGTTCCATATTTAATGTTTTTTTATCTCTAAACTGATACTGCGACTGATAACAAATGAATATTTTTGCCATAACACCCATACACACTTTAGAGAGGAAATGGCTAAAACAATGGCAATTTAGGTAAATATGTTTTTTTTGGTTTAATTTTAATTGAACATTTGATAGTTTCCCAGAAAACTTTTTAATTATAGTAAAACTAATAAAAATATTTTATAACCACCAGACAAAGTTCTAAAAATATTTTTTTTTAATTTTAAAGAAAATTCTTCGAATTCTATTACAAAAAAAATATAAATTTCTATTTAAGTTAAAAAAATTGCTTATATTTCCAAATTATTATCAAAAGACGTACGTAAAAGAATTTCTCGGTATTTTTTTATGCTGTGACTATTGAGGAAATTCATTTAATTTTTTTGCCATTATTGCGATAATGGCCAAAAATGTGTGTATATGACAACAAAGCTTTTGAGGTATCTTTTGTAAACAATAACCATTTATCTACACTAGCTAGCAGTCAGTCTTGCATTGATAATTGCATTTTTATTATACTCGTATCTGAAAGACAAAGAGATTAATATAATACAACTTCTTTTTTTGAGAAGAACTTAAAAACAAAAGATACAAAAGATGATTGGCGATGACAAAATATCTTGAAATTAAGGAAGTTATTTTACACGGAAAGAGATTATTGCTCTCACTAGATTAAACTCCCACTAGTCTTGATCAGAAGATATTAAAAGATTTATTGCAATAAACTGGTTTATCTGGGTGATAACTACGATTTTAGTGAGTTCCCATTGCAGAGAAAAAAAAACGCAGATAAAAAATTTTAATCGATATAATAATCAATTTGTAATGTAGTGACACAGCGAGATAAGCTATAAGGTAAGATGTATTAGCTTATCTCGCTGTGACACTTCATTACAAATTGATTATTATATCGATTAAAATCTTTAAAATGCTCTTCTGAAAAGTTGTCAAAATAGACATATGCTCTTATGCCTTGTGAGCACAGAAATGTGACAATGCCATTTATAATAAAAATGTGGCAAGGATGTATTCGTGAGAGCAACCAAAATTTTGATCATAATAACAGTTACAAAAAAATAAAAGAAAAAATAAAAAAAAACTATTTTTTACATTTCAAATATTCATATAAAGTTTTAAATATTAATTTCTCCATAAAAAATGACAAATAAAAATTTTAAAAAAAGTTATTATGGAATTTTAATTTTTTTTAAGAAATTTTGTAATATTCTCATATTTATTTGCAAATCCTTATAGAGGCGACTCTACTGTGAATACAATATCTATCCGTTCCACATCTCTCCGAATACAAAATTATTTCTATGTAATTTGTTTGCCTTATAAACCCATTGACATGCGAGGGAGTGTTACATTTCCGTCCTTGATTTCTCTGCGTAATTGAATATGTTTGTGATTTAATTTTATTCAATTTACAATAATAAATTATTCAATGAAATGTAATGCATACCGCTTGTTTTTGTTACAAAAATAAGAGAGCAAAAAAAAAATAAAAAAATTAAACAAAAATAAAACGAACTTTTTCCGTATGATTCATTATTTCATGTCTGTACTTTTTGACGCTATTGAAAAAAATACATATACTTGTATACGACAAAAGTAGACAATCATAAAAATAAAAAAAATTAAAAAAAAGTAAAAAACAAACAAAAAATAATACTCGTAAAAACAGAACAAGTTAATAAAATGGATTTTTAATCGCTAAGAACAATAAAAGCAAAAAATTTATAAAAAACAAATTATACAGCTGATTTTTAGTTTTTATGAGAGGGAGAGAGAGCGAAAAGAGTATTGCATTAACTGTATACAATTTCATATTTCTATAAAATTAGAGGAAATGTAAAATTGAGGACAGAGATTTAAGGGTTGTGCTATTACAGCGACAGGGAAATTATTTATTTATATAAAAGATAACACATATAAATAAGCTTGATTATATTTCTTCAAAGTTTTATGGCAAATATTTAGATTGTTTGTCTTAATATGTTTCTTTACAATATGAGAGTAACACAAGCGACAAGAGCGAGAGGAAATGATAAACAGTTTTGTTTGCTCAACACACTAATGCCTCCTAACACAATGTGATAGATAGTACTCATGTGAGCACTATTCAGTTGCTCTCGTTTAAATGAGGTTGAGAACGGAAGGAATGTGTTAAAAGCAAAATGATATACAGAGTAAATATTTTTAATCAAAGAGCGAATACGAGTACTCTAGTCTACAAAAATTGTGCCGAAGGGCTGTGCATACGATTTTCTAGTGTAATTTGGTAAAATATTTAATAATTTTTTCATAAAAATAAAATTTTTTATTTAAAATTTTCCTGGGCCATAATTTGAGAAAATTATGAGGGCTTTAAATGTCGGAAAGACCCTTTCAGTGGTTTAGTAACAATCGTTAACAAATTGGAAAAAAAAATTATTTTGTTTTCAAAAAAGTAGTTTTTTGCTTGTGCGAAAAAAAACATAAAAACGCCAAAAACAATATTCCATTCTTTAAAAGCCAGTAAGTAAGGTCTAAAGTCTGGCTGAGCCGACTAAATGATACCCTACAACACCCTCTCAGAATAGAATGCGAAGAAATATTGTAAAGTTTTGTAAATTTGTTGTCTAGTATTTTACAGGGTTTTCCAATAAGAGTGATATGATTCCTTTGAAAAAAACACACACTTATTGTTAAGGAAATTCAAAAGCTTTTTATTTAATGTGAAGTACAATCGATACAATAAAGTTCTAAATAAAACGTCATTCAAATGGCCTCCTCGACTTCTTCTGCAGGAACGAATTCGATGAACCCAATTTTCGAGCACTTTTTCCACTAAATCAAGTCGTATGTCATGAATGGCACGTTCAATATTGACTGGTAAAGCTTGAAGGGAGTCTGGTTTATTTCGAAAGACCAATGACTTCAAATAACCCCACAAGAAATAGTCTAATGGTGTTAAATCACAACTTCTTGGAGACCATTCAATATCACAATTTCTTGAAATAATCGAATCTCCAAACTTTTTTCGCAACAGTTCAATTGTTTCATTTGCTGTGTGGCACGTAGCTACAATCGGTCAATGGCAAAAATATAGCTCTTAACGAGAGCTAAAATATTGGTCATTGGTGTCAAGGTCGTAGGTAGACTGCAAGTTTTTTTTGTACAGTGGGAAGGAATGGGTTAAAAAAATGGACTTGGCATCATTTTCCAATGTGAACGGAAAGTTTATTTTTGCTTTAGCTCATTAACGGTACGGGAATCGGTCAATGGCAAAAAGATAGCTCTTAACGAGAGCTAAAATATTGCTCATGGGTGTCAAGGTCGTAGGTCGACTGGAAAATGTTTTTTTTTTGGGATTTTAAAAAAATGGACTTAGCGCACGAAAAGTTGCAATTGGAGAACGATTAGTTTGATGATAAAACTGAATAATTTGTAAACGTTGTTCTTGAGTATATCTCTCCATGATGAAATTGTAAACACTACTGAATACAATGAAAAACAAATGACAGAACATGACATATTACAAATGGCCGAAACTTTACTTCAAAATCATATCATCCCTATTGCAAAACCCCTTATATGTCCGCCCGTCTGTCCAACTTATGTTGTTCGTTGAGTACAGAACACAATTTTCCTCCAATAGTGCTGACATTTTGCTATTAGGAGTCTTTCGTATCTGGAAAGAACCCTTTTGAAATTGATTGAAATCGGTTCAGATTTAGATATAGTTCCCACATATTTGTTCCGTCCGATTTGGCCCTTTAGCCCTATAATAGCTGTATTTTACATACAATTGTTTTGAAATTTAGCACGGTAGAATTTCGTTATCCATTGGACCACCATTGCTCAATTTGAAGAAAATCGGTGCAGATTTAGATATACCTCCCATACACACGTTTCTTCCGATTTGAACCTTTAGGTCTATAGAAGCTGTATTTACATCCAATTGTTTCGATATTCAGCATGGTAGAGTTTATTGATTTATGGAACAACATTGCCAAATTTATATATATGTTTCGTCCGATTTGGCTACAGAGGCAGAGACGTACTAGAGGTAAATGTGTAAACAAATTTTAGTTGAAGTATATCGTACATTGGATATTTCATTGTTATCGAATCTTACACTGTAAACATCTAGTGTTTGCATACATTGAAAGAAGTGGAACAATATGGCCCATCTTCGATCTTAGCCGGAGGTAGCAAAAAGAATGTCCACATACTAAATTTGAACTGAGTTATCTCCAGATAAACGGACGGATTGCTTAAATGCCTTAAAATTGCCCAAAACGAATTTCCGCCAAATAGGTTTGAGGTCTTAAGTCACACCTTCGATGTGGTACACATTTGACCTTTAGCAAAAGATATACATACATGGGGAACTCCGCGACAAATCGACGGGTTCAAAAAATAAATACGATATATTAAAAAAACCAATAGCGGAGCGATTTTAAAAAATGTATTTATTTTTTTTTTAATTTTAAAAAATTAATAAAAATATAAATAATTTTAGGCCTACTTCCATCCAAAGCTTATATGTTAGAGAATAATTAGAAGTTTAAAATATAAAAATTCGCGAAAATCGGAGAGTACAAAAAATTTAACATATAAATTAAACAAATTAAAATTGCATACAAAAAAAAATTATATATTCTGAAAAGTACCGAAAAATACCAACATTTCAAAAAAAAATATTTTTCAAATATAACGATAACTTCTGAACAAGTTATCGGAAAAATCTCTACAAATTCCACAAAACGGTTCATCAGGTCTACTAACAATATAAAAATATAAAAAAATGGGAAAAGGAGATTTGTCGTGGAATTCCCCATATATATACCCTCGATCACCGTAGTGAGGGTATTAAAACGTGATTTTTTTAAAATTGTCTTACATCGGCCAAAAGGGTTATAATTTTGACATTTATCTATAGATTTTCTGTCTGGAATAATGTAATTGGTTGCGATTTTTTTCATGAATTGTTTATGGTCTTCTCTCCGTGCCTGCAAAAAACATTTTTTTTGATAATGTTTTTTAACGAAATTTCATTCGAATTTTGAGTTGTTTATCGCAATTTGTATGCATTTGTTTGTTTTTATTTTATAGCAGATATTGTCCTTTTGTAAATTGAAAGAAAACGCTGTAGTATTATGGTATGATTTACTATATATGTTAATCGTGGTATTAAATATCTATAATAAAACTTATTGAAAATGAATGGGTCAAAATTTTTAATATCGACCCATGCATTTTTTTGCCTCTAAATTTTATAAAAATTTTCTAAATGGTAAATTAATTTTATTTAATTTTTCATTTATATTTTTTTTTTTAAAAAGTCCAATAATTTCGGCGATTCGAAACTTTAAAAAATTGGGAAAATCCGATTTTTAAAAATTTTACGTAGTTTGAAAGAGAACATAACGTCCCATTTTTTTATACCCTCCACCATAGGATGGGGGGGTATATTAATTTTGTCACTCCGTTTGTAACACCTCTAAATATTGATCTGAGACCCCATAAAGTATATATATTCTTAATCGTCGTAAAATTCTAAGACGATTTAGCCATGTCCGTCCGTCTGTTGTAATCACGCTACAATTTATAATTGTTTTTCGGTGTTATTACATGTGTTTTTCGGTGTTATTTTCTTTAGGTTTGAGTTCTTTTGTGAGGTCACATGCTATCCATGGTGGAGGGTATATAAGATTCGGCATGGTCGAACTAAACGCTTTTACTTGTTATTATACCCTCACTTTAGTGTGACGAGGGTATATATCATTTGCTACGGAAAAAAGTGTAACACATCGAAGGAGTGATCTAAGACCCTAAGTATGTTCGGAGGAAATCCGTTTTGGGTCATTTTAAGTCGAATGAGCAATGTCCGTCCGTCTGTCTGTCTGTCTGTCTGTCTGTCTGTCTGTCTGTGTGTCTGCTGGCTGGTGCGCACGATAACTCTCGAAAGGAGTAACCGATTGACTTCAAATTTGGTATGTGGTAATATTTTGATCTATCTCCGGATGAGTTCGAAGATGGGCCATATTGGTCTACTCCTTCTGGTACCTCCCACACAAAGGGTTAAAATTTAGTGAAATATTGATTCTTTAATAACTTCTATACTACTTATTCGAATCTTTTGAAATTCTGCACATAATATTAGTATATTAGTCGCTATTAACTCGAGAAAAATGGGTGAAGTTGGCATGCCCCTTTTGGTACCTCCCACACAAATGGACCATTTTGCATCAAAATTTAACTGCTTATAACTTTAATACAAGTGCATAAAAATGCTTGAAATTTTCTACAGTATAATGTTTCTGTAGCGCCTATAGTCCGGTAAAAAATGGGCATCATTGTACAGCCCCTTTTGGTACCGCCCACACAAATTGCCCGTTTCGTACCAAAGTAAACGGCTTGTAACTTTAATACCAGTGCATACAAATACTTGAAATTTTGTACAGTGTAATGCTGTTGTAGTGCCTATAGTCCTGTAAAAGGTGGGCGTTATCACCCCGCCCCTTTTTGTACCTCCCACACAAAATGACCAAATCATACCAAAATTACATAGCTCGTAACTTTAATATACCAGTGCACACAAACGCTTATACTTCAGCACAATGCAATGTATTTAAGAATGTACTGTTTACCGTAAAATTTGTGTATTTGGAAAACCCCTTCTGGTACCTCCCACACAAATTGACAGATTTATTGGTGTAATGTTATATATTACATTACTCACAAAGTGAGGGTATACCTTAGTCGGTTTACCCGACTGAAACTTTCTTACTTGTTTTTTTTTTCAAATTTGCACAGAGTGTGAACCAGACTCTTGCAAATCCAAAACAGTTACACAAATTTAATTTTGAATTTAATTGCGATTTCGATAACAAATATTTATCGAAGTGATGGATAAATTGACAGGTATACTTTATTTTATTCCAACGAAATATGGTCAACTTAATTTTCAATAAAATTTGTTATTGAACGAAATTTTCTATGAATTAGTAAAGAAAACAGTTAATATAAATACAAATTCGATAAAGCTATAAAAATAAAAATCTAAATTTCAATAGCAAAAATTTAGCGAAATTTGTAATAATAAACAGACCAATTCAATATGGCAACATTGTGCTCATTTCACTTAAAACTTCACATAATTATGATATCCGAGGTTCCGCGATTTGACAACAGTTTTGACATAAGAAGAAAAGTTGGCGGGGGTCATGGTGTCGACGCCAAGCTTTGTTGTCGAGTTATCGGACGTTAAAGTTGTTAAAAATTGAAAACATAGCTAAATGTCTTCAAATAACATTATTCATCGATAACTGCCTTAGTTATTGAAATTTCGATAAAAAAAAATTATAGAAATGGACTCCGTTTATGTTGTACATCCTCGTTTCGGCTATAAATGAAATCAGCGGTATACAATAAAAGTAAATGTTTGATAAATGTTGTTATCGAAATGGAAAGTAATGATTTACACGATAAGTCGGTTTATATTATTTTTTACAGCAATTCCTTTCCATTTATAGATGGTTGTTTTCTATAAATTAGTGAAGAAAAAATAATAAAATATCGATAAACCTATTGAAACTTGAATAGAAATTTCTATAGAAAATATTATCGAAATGGACTTGATAAGTTCCTAGAAATACTATAATCGTTTCGCCATCAAATAAACAGACCAAGTTCATTTTCGATAAATTTAGCACGGAAATTTAAAGCATTGTTAACGAAATTTAAAACTACGTTATAAAAATTCACATTAAATTTGACAAACGTATGAAATTCGAGGCTCCGCGATTTAACAACAGTTTTGACAGAGGGCCATAAAATAAGAAGAAAAATTGGGGAGAGCCATGATATGGACGCCACGCTTTGTTGTCAAGTTATCGGACGTTACAGTTGGCAAAAATCGAAAAAATAGTAAAATGTTATCGAAATTGAAATTTGAAAAAAATCGAAAATATCGAGTAAAAATGTTCGATAACTTTCGAGTTATCGAAATGTCCAAAGCTTAAGTGTGATTGCGTGGCATTAAAGTTATAGAATTTTTTAGATTTTTTCTTCAAAATTTAGATTTTGAGTCCACTGTAAAAAAAACTCGAGCAAAATCAGCTCAATATGGAAAAACTGAAAATAAAATAAATAAAATTCAATAACTACATTATTTATCAAAATTGAAAACTGAAAAAATATTATTAGCTCATTTGCATGAAAAAATTGATAAAAATGTTCGAATACTTTCGTGTTATCGAAATGACCACACCTAAAGTGTGATTGCGGGGACGGCCTTCGGAAGGAATAAAAGATTTGCTCCTCTGACAGATATAGATAACTAACAATGTTATAGAAATTGTTTTGTTTTATTTCGATTTGTTTCTTTTAATTTTCGATTTTGAACCTATAGGAAGGAAAAATCGTGATTTTTCGAACTTTAGCCTACTCGATAAAATTGCTACAAATTTTTCTTATTATTTTGAGGTGGTCTATCCAAATTTTGAAACATAAATAAATTTCGATAAAATAAATAAATTTCGATAACATAAATAAATTTCGATAACATAAATAAATTTCGATAACATAAATAAATTTTGATAACATAAATAAATTTCGATTACATAAAATGAATTAAAAAAAAATAATGATAACAAAAATTTCGATAACATAAAAAAAAATTTCCATATAGTCATTTTCAAATTCCATTAAATTTTCCAATTGCTTCATATCTTTTAGTTTTTGATCGATTTCTTGAAGAAAATTGAAAATGAAATGAAATTTGAACAAGATTTTATCGAAATCGCTTTCTATCACATACCCGAATGTCGGAATGAGATTGATTAGTTCATGCAATATGGCCTCGATATGTGTACGATTGGATTTAATTTCTTGAACTTCAAATCAAATTTGGATAAAGAACTTTGTTTGACGGACCGCTAAAGAGTTCATTCACTGAACTGCTAATAAAATTACCTCTTAGACAAAGTAGCGCATTCGTGATAGCATTTGTGACGCTATACTAATCTCTAGTTTGTTTTCCCTCACTCTCTCTTTCTCTCAGTCTCCCTCCCTCTCTCTCTCTCTCTTTCATTGATAACATATCTATTTGTCAACAAGAATTGTGAATTGTGAACATGTGAGCGTGTGAGATTGAGTATATGCTAACATCTCAACAAATTCTTAATTAGTACTATTTAAAATTTCGTGCGGTAAAGTACTCGGGCTAAGTGCAAAAATAAGAAACAAAACCAAAAACATTTTAAATTGTTTTTAGTGTAATGCCCTAAAACAAAAAAAAATAAATAAATAATGTGCGAAATGAAACTTTGAACAGCTAAAATATTTGACAAATTGTAAAAAATAAAAAAAAAACAAAAGCCTGAATACATATAAAAACACGTATTTCTATAAAAATAAAATGTAAATAATATATTGTACACAATTTAGGTATGTCAGAAATGTATATAAGTATATACATATAGATTTAAATAACATATCTCTGTATTCAATTGTCAATATTACTCATGAGAGAGAAATATCGTATTTTTTAAATGACACAAAGTGTTTTTTAATAAATTTTTATGGTTTTGTTAATTTTTTTCCTAAATAAAATTGATTGGAAGAAATGTCGCATTTAAAAGGAATTAAAGTGATTCTATTGTTTTATAATCTTTTGAAGAATTGTTTTTGTTTCAAAATCTTCGTTCGTTATTAATGGAAACATTTCACAACTCGAAATTTAGTATTCTACAAATAAATTCATATCGTTTTCAAAAGTATGCTAATTAAACGGCTATCAAATCGTTGGTATACCGTATAAATTTACCAAATTAATTTTGTTGTCGAAATTTAAAACCTTAATGTACTTTACCATAAATTCCTTTCAATTTATAGAGAATTTCTACAATTGAGTGAGGAAAACAAAAATAACAAAAACTATAAACCTATTAAAAATTGAATTTTCTATACAAAAATATTTAACAAAATGGTCTTGTTCAGTACCTGTCTCGAAATACTAGTATCATTTCGTTTACTTGTTCGTCGATATACATATACTTTAAACGATACTCATATAAAGCGATTAAGTAAATTTTCGATGAGTTTGGTTATCGAAATCTACGCGATAAATCAGTGCATATCATTCATTACAGCCATTCCATTAATTAAGTAAATTTTTTCTATCACTAAGTGAGAAAAAAATAATAAAAAATCAATAATGAAAAATCGATTAGTATTATCAAAATGAAGTCTCTCGAATTATGATAACTGTTTCGGCAACAAATGAAATCATCAGTATACATTATAAAGTGACCAAGTCTATTTTCGATAAATGTGGTCATCGAAATGTAAACCCTTGATTTACATTACTAAAAACAGTCCTTTTAATTAGTGAGGAGAACTTTGCCTTCAAAATTCATAAAAATATCGATAAACTTATTCAGTCAGAATTTATTTTGGTTTGAGACCATATGTTTCAGTTACTTTCTGTCTATTGCAAAAAAGTAATAGAAACAAATACAAAAATTGGTAGAGAGTTTTAATTGCTTGGTAGAATTGACTGCAGTTTCGATAGACACCACTCTATCATCTTCAGAATTCAGTAGCAATAGTGTATGTCTTTAACTTAATTTAGCTGAAATACTTATGGAAGCAGTAAATTGAATTGAACAAGAACTACTAACCGAACCCGAACTTTGCCGAACTAAGTCAACATACTAAAACTCTCACTTATACCAATACATTTTTGTTTTTTGCTTGGGTTCGCATCGCGAACCACGAAAACAAAAGTAGATAAACTTATTATTTGAATTAAAATCTTGATAATCTTTATATTATTGAATAAAACCTTAATCAGTCAGTGTATGATTGGAAGTATTATAATCGTTTCGGCTGTAAATTAAATTATCGTTATACAATATAAAAGGACCAAGTTCTTTTGCGATAAATTTGGTTATTGAAATGTAAAGCAAAATTTACACGATAAATCGGATCATATCCTGCATTACAGCGATTCCTTTCTATTTATAGAGGAATATTTTTTTATAAAAAATCTATAAACCTATTTAAATTTGAATTTCGATAAACAAATATTTATCGAAATGGGCTTGTTAAATCTCTCGAAATATTATAATCGTGTCGGTTATAAATGAAATCATCAGTATTTATTATAAACGGAGCAACTCCATTTGCGATAATTTAGTTATCGAAATTTAAAACCTGATTTACACTACATACAATTTCTTCCTACGACATTTCGATAAAAAAATTATTGAAAAGGACTCCGTCAGTAAATGTTATCCATCCTCGAAATATTATTATCGTTTCGTTTATAAATTAAATCTGCAATATAAAAAAAAATTAAATCTTCGATACATTTTGTTATTGAAATGTAATAAAATAATTCATACAATAAATCGGTTCATATCATTCATTTTGGCAATTCCTTTCAATTCATAGGGAACAGCTTTTCTACAAATTAGTGAAGAAAAATTAATTTAAAAAATCGATAAATCTGCTGAAATTTGAGTTAAAATATCTATAAAAAAATTCGAAATTTAATACCAAACAGCTGACCAGTAAATTTTCATTAAACTTTGTTATCGAAATAGAATATAATGATTTACATGATAAATGTGTTTTATAATTAAATTTATCTATTACTTTTAATGCATAGTGAACATATTTGCTATAAAGTGGTGAAGAAAATTTAATAAAAAAATCGATAAACCTATTTAAATTTTGGTTGAAATTTCCATAAAATAAATATTATCGAAATAAATATTGTAAGTATCAATGTATAAATGTGGTTATCGAAATGTAAACCCTTGATTTACATTACAATTTTTTTTTTCAATTTATTGAGGAGAACGTCGCCTTCAAATTAGTGAAGACAAAAATTAATAAAAATACCGATAAACTTATTATTATTTAAAATATTGATAAAAATATTAAACAAAATTAACTTGGTCAGTGTTTGATTCAAAATAGTGTAATTGTTTCGGCTATAAATTATAAACAAATGTTTATCGAGTTTATGAGCTTGTTAAGTCCCTCGCTATATTATAATCGTGCCGGCTACAAATGAAATAATTAGTATGCAATAAAACGAATCAAGTAATTTGCGATAAATTTTGTAATCGAAATTTAAGCCCTGATTTACTTAATAATTTAAAAAATTATCGAAATAACCTCCGTCACTTTATTTTTTATATCCTCGAAATATATGATTGTTTCGGCTATAAATTAAATCAGCGGTATAAAATAAAAGTCAATTTTCGGTACATTTTGTTATCGAAATTTAAAGTAATGATTGCACGATTAATCGGTTCATATCATTCATCTCAGCAATTCCTTTCAATTTATAGGGAACATCTTTTCTACAAATTAGTGACGAAAAATTAATTTAAAAAATCGATAACCTGCAGAAATTTGAGTTGAAATAACGATAACATTTTTTATCGAAATTCATTCTAAAGTCATCGAAATATAATCGTTTTGGCAATGGATGAAATCATCCATATTTAATAGAAACAGCTTAGGTATGTTTTCGATAAAATAAGTTATCGAAATATAACCCTTGATTTAAATTACAAAACATTCCCTTCAATTTATAGAGGAGAACTTTGTCTAAAAATAAGTGAAGAAAAAAGTAATAACAGTTTCAATAATCTTGAATTGGAATTTCGATAACAAAAAAAAATTATCGAAATGAACTTTGTTAGTTAATGCTGTACGAGTATATCTGTGAAACATTATAATCGTTGCGTATAATTTGTAAATCATCGGTATACGATATAGGCTGACCATGTAAAGTTTCGATAAACTTTGTTATCGAAATAGAATATAATGATTTACACGATAAATGTGTTCTATAACTAAATTTAGCATTTACTTTAAATATATACTGAACATATTTTTTATAAATCAGTGAAGAAAATTTATTAAAAAAAATCGATAAACCTACTGAAATTTAGGTTTTAAAATTTCTATAAAATAAATATTATCGAAATAAATATTGTATGTCAGTCCCTCGTAATAATAATATTGTTTCGCATATAAATGAAATCTTCAGCATACAATGTAAACAAGCCAAGCCCTTTTGCGATAAATTTTGGTTATCGAAACTCAAACCCTTGATTTACAGTACAAAAAAAAACCTTTCAATTTATATAAGGGAACTCTTCTAAATAAAAAAAAATATTATCGAAATGAACTCCAACAGTTTATGCTGCACATTCTCGACACGCGAATATTATAATCGTTTAGCTATAAATATAAACCATCTACGTAAATTTTCGATAAATTTGATTTTCGAAAAGTTATGATTTACACAATAAATCGGATCATATCATTCATTACATCAATTAATTTCCATTTATTAAAAAATCTGTAATTTAGTGAAGAAAAAATCTAAAAAAATCGATAAACCCATTAATATTTGAATTGCAAATGCGCCTTCGATAAAAGGTGTTGAAAAATCCCTCCAAAATTTTTAAACGTTTCAATTATAAACGAAATCATCAGTATATATGCCGACCGACCGATTCGATTTTGGATAAATTTTGTTATCGAAATTAATTAATTAATTTACTTTAGAAAAAAGTATATGTAATTTATAGAAGAAAAATAACTTATCGAAAAAGTTATCGAAATTGACTCATCAGTTTAAGTTATACATCCTCATCAGTTTAAGTTATACATCCTGGAAATATGCAATATAAACCAACCTAGTCAATTTTCGATACATTTTTTAGAAGAAAAAGATTTTATCGAAAAAGTTATCGAAATTGACTCATCAGTGTATGTTGTACATCCTGGAAATATTTTAAATGTTTCGGTTATAAATTAAATAATAGGTATGCAATATAAACCAACCTAGTCAATTTTCGATAAATTTTGTCATCGAAATTGAATGTAACGAGTTAGACGATAAATCAGCTTATAACATTAATTTCAACAATTTGTTTAAATTTATAGATAACATTGTCTATAAAGTACTAAAGAAAAAATAATAAACAAAAACGATTAATCTATTATAAGGTTTCGATAAAAAATATTATTTAAATGTATTTGATACGTTCCTCAAAATATTATAATCGTTTCGTCTATAAATGAAATCATCAATATATACAATATAAACTGACTCATTCGATTTTCGATAAATTTAGTTATCGAAACGTAAACCCTTGAGTTACATTACAAAAAAATCCTCTTAATTTATAGAAGCAAATTTCATCTATAAATTAGTGAAGAAAAAATTAATAAAAGTTCTAATAAACATATTACAAAAGATTTGAAAATTCGATAACAAATATTTATCGTAATGGAGTCTGTTACTTTATGATGTATATCCTCGAGATTTTGTAGTCGATTGGGCTATATATTTAAACATCAGTATACAATATAAGCTGATCAAGTAATTTTTCGATAAATTTGGTTATCGAAGGTTAAAGCCATGATTTACACATTAAATCGAATTATATCATTTGGTACAACAATTCCTTTGTTTTTTGTAGGATTTTTTTATAAATTAGAGAACAAAAAAAAAAAATAAAACTATTAATAGTTGAATTGCGATATCGATAAAAAACTGATCGAAGAATCCCTCGAAATATTATAATTGTTTCCGCTATAAATGGAATCATAAATTTGGTTATTTGGAATTTAAAGACTTGATCGACAGTACAAAATTTTCTTAAAATTTATAGAGGATAGCTTCTTCCAAAATTTATTGAATAAAAGCTAATTGAAATGGTTTATAGCTTTTTAAAAAAGTAATTGAAATTTCCATAAAAAAAAATTTTTAAAAATAGACTCCGTTTGTTTATGAGGTATATCCTCGAAATATTATAAATGTTTCGGTGATAAACTAAATCATCGACATACAATGTAAAGAAATTTTAAGAAATATTAATAAAAAAATCGATAAACCTACTGAAATTTGGTTTGAAATTTCGATAACAAAAATATTATCGAAATGGACGTTTAATATATTATTGGAGAATTATAATCATTTCGGCAATAAATGAAATCGTCAGTATCCAACACAAAGTGAACAAGTAAATTTTCGATAAATTTAGTTGTCGAAATGTAAACCCTTGATCTAGATTAATAAAAATCCTTTTAATTTGAAATTGAGAACTCATTCTGCTATTTATAGAAGAATAAATTAACAAAAAAGATTTGTAACCTACTAAAAATTGAAATGAAAAGTCGATAAAAAATTATCGAAATGGAATCCGTCAGTTTATGTTGTACATCCTCGACTTATTTTGGTTTTTTGGCGATAAATTAAATCAGCGGTATACATTATAAACTGACCAGGTAAATTTTCGATAAATTTTGTTATCGAAATTGAGAGTAATGATTTAAACGATGAATCCGTTCATATAATTCAGAACAGCAATTCCTTTCGATTTATACAGGACATTTTTCTGTAAATTAGTGAAGAAAACAGTTGGTAAAAAACCCGATAAATATAAAAAGAGGAAGAAATCAGTTCATTGAACAGATTTACCTTACTACCAATAATGTTTAAAAATATTGTAGATATTTCAAAATATATTTTCCGTAATTTTCAATTGGACACTTTTGCAAAAATTTTTACTTGATATTCTCTAGTTCTTTCAGTAAAAAATTCGCAGTAATACTTAGTTCAAAAGTTAAGAGCTTTTTACCCAAAGGTAAATGGAGCGTATGAGTATTAATAATAAATAATAATATGTATAAGAAAATAAATAAACTATATAAATCTATATATCCTTTAAAAATAGTTATCTACTGATATGATTTTCATGTACAGAAGAAAACATTTTTTATTGAAAATTAATTTGTCATTGAAAGGCATTTCACTTGAATTTCAGGTTTTTGCCGTCCCCAAAACTTTGCCACAAAAATAGATTTTTTTATTTTTTGTTGCAGTTAGTAACAAATATTCCTTAAAGTCATTAGTTTATTCCGTAAAATTTCTACATCGTAATCTGTGAGTTATTGTGCCAAAAGCTAAATGGCATAGTAATAATTAATTAATAGTAATTATACGTCCCGGTGCACGATTTTTATAAAGATCTATAAACAGCCCCAAAATGAATGGATAATAAATTTAACAATATAATTCGGCATATTTGTGGACAAAGAAATTGCCATTGATATAAATTGTATTAGTATTTAAAACCAACAAAGTTCACAAAAGTGTACCACAAAGATTGGTCTACAATAAAAGAATGTTTATTTGCAAATAATTCTATTGATATGAAATGCATTGCCTTTTTTTCGATATAGTTAATTTATAGCGATATGATTTCAGTGCGTCTTCAAAGAATCAATAGGTAATTAGGAGATTTTAAAAATCGATTCATTTCTGATATACAAAACATCGGCAGACAAACAGGTTGTTAAATAGTCTGTTTACTGTTTATGTTTGTTTTTGCAGTGATTCATCATAACAAATAAGATAAACACTAATCATTCACTATTATCTCTCCCTGTGCTCAAATTAATGGCAGTGTGTCAGTCAACATTTACATGCGATAAAGTGATAAAAATAGCTGCACCGGCTAATATATAATATTTATTTTGCTATTTTTAAAAGATTACATTTACAGCTGTCCCAGTGAGAAGACTTATATCTATATGTGTATATAGTTTATAGTAAACTGCCTTGGTGAAAGGAGAGTAAACTTACTTACTTAGACTTAGTTTAGTAAAAATATTGTTTCAAGAGACAGACAAAGTTTGGAAATTCTTAAATTTATCCCAAAATATATTTCTCATAGCTTATAATCGGGCTTTAAATATTTCCTGAAGTTTCTAGCCTTTTTCTGTAGAAATTTCACATGGTTATCTGCCATAGCTAACAAGTTATGGTATTTTTACGAAAAGATAAAGGAAGCGTATGAGTGTTAACAATTAATTAATAATAGTTATACGCCCTAGTGTCCGTATAGTATAAATATCTATAAAAAACACCCCAGATTTAATTTTATTGTTCTTCAGTGAGTCTAAACTAGAGAATGAGTTCTACTGATGCCATCGTTCAGCACTGATAACAATGTCAGAGTAAAATTAGTTGTATAAAAATAATATTAACCACACAGGACATTATATGGTTCTTCTTATGAAATAAAATTATATAAATTATAAAATATAGGGGATTCCTCTAAAATGTATCATATAACGAAAGCCTTTTGTAAAAAATTTTATTTATATTTTAAAAACTATAACAACTTTAATTGTTAGGAACTAATAACAACAAATCTCAGATATGTTTAAAAATATAGACTTTTTCCCCTCTATTATATACACTACCTCCTACTTTGGTCTATGGTGAGAGTGGTAGGGTGATATAATATTATATTTCTCATTAATTAATAACAAGTATACGCCTTTATGTTTTGTAGAAAAATATTATTATTTTCTACGAATTTTTATATGATGGGCTTGAATTTTTCTTTAAAAGTAATTTTCCTTTGATGTTTCTAGATAATGTAATCAAAATAGGATTATTTTTCCCAAATGATTAGGGAAGCGTATAAGTGTTATTAATTAATTAATACTAATTATACGCCGTAGTGTACTTTCTTATATAGATCTATTTTTTACTGAAAGAACTAGAGAATATCAAGTAAAAATTTTTGTAAAAGTGTCCAATTGAAAATTACGGAAAATATATTTTGAAATATCTACTATATTTTCAAACATTATTGGTAGTAAGGGAAATCTGTTCAATAAACTGATTTCATCCACTTTTTATATTGATGTGTAGAATAATTTTTATAGTACAAATTTTGATACTTTGATGACTTAAATAAAATTCATATCAATATTTTCCAAATATAAAATATTTTTTTGTGTAGATGCATTTTTGTGGTACACTTTTTGAGACTTTTGTCCTCAAACTCTAATGAAAATAATATGAATAATTGGATAATATTCGATAATATGAATAATTGGATAAAAATATGGATAATATGAACAATGGACAATTCACTTTTCACGGATATGCAGAGTTCTACTTGTTTATATATTGTCCACTCATTATTAGTTGTTTGTAGGTAGGCCTTTATAAAAATACGTGCATTAGGGCGTATACTTATTATTTAATTTGTTAATACTCATACGTTAAATCACTCTTTTGGCCAAAAACTAACTAAAATATAACTTTTGAACTATAATATAGATGCAAACTTTTTACTTAGTAAACTAGAGACTCCAGGAATAATTCGTAGTTCGAGAATGTGAAGCACAAACAGATGGAGTCTATTTCGATAATTTTTTATCGAAACTTCAATTTAATTTGATATCTTCATAAACTGATAATCCAGTTCGATAAATAATTTTTATTGCAATTTAATTTCAAATATTAATCGATTAATCAATTAATCGATGTTTTTATAACTATTTTTCTAAACTAATTTGTGGAAAAATTTATTCTCCATAAATTGAGAAAAAAGAAGAAATTTAATGATCTGAACCACTTTATGTTTATAGCATTACTTTAAATTTCGATAACAGAATTTATCGAAATTTTACTTGGTCGGTTTATATTGTATACCGCTGATTTAATTAATAACCTAAAGGTTTATAATATTTTAAGGGACTTATAAGTCCAGTTTCTATATTTTTTATCGAAATTAAAATGTTAATAGGTTTATTGGGTTTTTTATCAATTGTTTTCTTCACTAATTTATAGAAAAAGTCTTCGATAAATGAAAAGGAATCGCTGTTCTGAATTATATGAAGCAATTCTTCGTGTAAATGATTACCTTCAATTTCTATAACCAAATTTATCGAAAAATGTATACCGCTGATTTAATTTGTAGCCATAAAAACTACAATATATCGAGGATATATAACAATAAACTAAAGTACTCCATTTCGATTATTTTTATCGACTTTTCATTTAAATTTACAATAGGTTTCATTTATAGCGGAAACGATTATAATATTTCGATTGATTTTTCTATCTTTTTTTATCGATATCGCAATTCAACTATTAATAGGTTCATTGATTTTTTTAATCTATTTTTTGTTCACTAATTTATAAAAAAATCCTACATTTAAATTGTAAATCATGGCTTTAAACATCGATAACCAAATTTATCGAAAATTTACTTGATCAGCTTATATTGTATACTGATGATTCAATGTAGCCAAACCGACTTTAACATTTCGAGGATATACATCATAAAGTAACAGAGTCCATTTCGATAAATATTTGTAAATTTGTTGTAATAAGTTTTTTAACACTTTTATTAATTTTTTTTTTCACTAATTTATATATAAAATTCTTTTACATTATATTACCAAAACCTCATAGTATTCTATGAATTGAAAGGATTTTTTATGGTTTACGTTACGATAACTAAATTTATCGAAAATCGACTGGGTCAGTTTACATTGTACATATTGATGATTTCATTTATTGCCGAAACGATTATAATATTTTGAGGAACTTATCAAATACATTTAAATAATATTTTTTACCGAAACCTCATAATAAAATTGTAATAGATTTATCGTTTTTTTTATCAATTTGTCTTCTCTAATTTTTAAAAAAATATGTTATATATAAATTGAAAGGAATTCCTGAAATGAATGATATAAACTGATTTATCGTGCAACACATTCAATTTCAATGACAAAATTTATTAAAAATGTACTATAATTATACGCCACAGTGTACTTTCTTATATAGATCTATCGAAAATAATTAATAATAACCATACGCCCCAGTGTAAGTCTAGGATGAATATCTATAAAAACCCCCACGTTGTATTTTATTGCGCTTCATTGAGTCTAAACTAGTGAATGAATACAACTGATGCGATCCTTCAAAACTGATAACAACATCAGAGTAAAATAAGTTGTATAAAAATAAAACACAGAACAAGATAATTATAAAACAAAATTATACAATTTAACAGTGAATTAAGGAATTCACCTAAAATGTATCACATAACCAATTAAATCTTTTCTTTGTAAAATTGTTTCTAATTTATAGTATTTATACGACCCAGTATCAGTCTAATATAAATATCTATCAAACCCCCCAAGTTTTATTATATTGCTCTTCATTGAGTATAAATTGATGCGATCCTTCAAAGCTGATAACAATATCAGAGTAAAATTAGTTGTATACAAATAGCACACAAGATAATTGTGAAATAAAATTATATAAAACAATTTGCCAGGGATTTAAGCAATTCCCCTAAAATGATTAGCAAACCTTTTTACAAAATTTTGTTAAATTATAGACATTATAAATAAGTGTAAACTCTTTAATAGTTACATAGAGTTTTTTTGAATCAAATCTGACACGAGCTTACATTTCGAATGGTCTACATTGTCCACTACTATCTAATGTGAGAGAGATGAAGTGATATAATAATATATTTCTTATTATTTCATACACCTGAACTTTTAGTAGAAAAATATTATCATTTTATTCATTCACCCTCTTTGATGGGCATGCATTTTTCCTTCGAAAGTAAATTTTCTTAGATGTCTCTGGATAATGTAGTACAAATATCATTATGTCCCCCAAAATGACCGGAACAACTTATGAGTGTTATTAATTAATTAATACTAATTATACGCCATTGTGTACGTTTTTTCTATAGATTTATTACAATTAATTAATATCAGTTATACGCCCCAGTGTTAGTCTAATATAAATATCTATAATTTATTATTCTTCATTGAGTCTAAACTAGTGCATGAATACAATTGATGCGATCCTGATCAAAACTGATTACAATATCAGAGTAAAATTAGTTATATAAAAAATAATATTAACCACAAAGAACCAGATAATTATGAAACACAATTATACAAATGAATTTGCCAATGATTTAAGGGATTCCCCTAAAATGTGCCACATAACCAAACATTTTTAATTTTTTTTTTAAATTATAGACATTGTAAATAATTACATTTATATGCTGTAATTGTTAGAGGATGGGTTATATAATATTATATTCCTCATTGATTAATAACAAATATACGCCATTGTTTTTAGTAGAAGAATATTATCAGTGTCTATGTTCACCTTCTTTGATGGGCGTGAACTTCACCTTAAAAGTTGTTTTCTTTGATCTATCTAGATAATGTAGTAAAAATATCATTATGTTCCCCTAATAATCAGGGAAGCTTATGAGTCTTAGTAATTAATTAATACTAGTTATACGCCATAGCGTACGTTTTTCTACAGATCTATAAGAATTAATTAATATTAGTTATACGACCAAGTGTTAGTCTAATATAAATATCTATAAAAAACCCCCAAGTTTTATTTTATTGCTCTTCATTGAGTCTAACCTAGTGAATGAATATAATTGATGCGTTCCTTCAAACTGATAACAATATCAGAGTAAATTGTGTAAAAATTACACACAGAACAAGATAATTATGAAATACAATTATATAAATCAATTTGCCAGTGATTTAAGAAATTCCCCTTAAATGTATCACATATCCAAACCTTTTTACAAAATTTGGTTAATTATAGACATTATAAATAAATGTAAACTCTTTAATCTTTAGAGTTTTCAGGAACCAATAACAATAAGTCTGACATGTGCTTAAATTTGGAATTGTCTACATTGTCCACTACTTTCTAATGTGAGAGTGCTGAGGTGATTTAATAATATATTTCCTATTATACAATAAAAAAAATATAGGCCTTTACTTTTAGCAGAAATATATTATCATTTAATATATATCATATATGTTCACCCTCTTTGATGGACATGAGTTTTTCCTTCGAAAGTAAATTTTATTGGATGTGTAGTAAAATATCAGCATTTCCTCCCAAATGATCAGGGAAGCGTATGAGTGATAATAGTTAATTAATAATGGTTATGCGTCCTAGTGACCGTTTTTCAAAAAGATCTGTAGAAAACTATCTAAGTTTTTATTTGACATCAATAAGTCTAAACTAGCGAATGAATAAATCTCCAGATCAAGCAGACAAATTTCATTACCACCAGCGGGCGTATGAGTGTTCAAAATTAATTAATAATAGTTATACGCTCTAGTGTTAGCAGTTTATAAAGTTGTTTTATTATACTTCTCCCAATACTCCTAATGAATACTATTTTGGTGATGGATCAGGACTAAGATAGAATTTTTGAGTAAAATAAGTTATATAAAAGTAATACTAACCACACAGAATCATATATAATTAATTATGAAATAAAGTTAATATTAAATCAATTTGCCAGAGATTAAAGGGATTTCTTTAAATTTTATCAGATATTCAAACCACGTTAAGTTTTATTTGTAAAAAAAAGCCTTTTATTAAAAGAATTTTATAGCGTATAGGATATTTTTTAATGACCTTAAATTTTGTGTATATAAATATTGACCCTTTCATCTCTATCGTCTATACCTTTAGATAATGTACTAAAAATATCATTAGTTCCCCCAAATGATCATGGAAGCTTATGAGTGTTAATAATTAGTTAATAGTAGTTATACGCCCTTGTGTCCGTTTTTTCATAAATACCATAAATTTTCATAAATACCACTTTTAATGCCCATAATTTTGCTGTTTAAAAATATTGATTTTCGTCTCCATTGCCTATATTTTTAGATAGATAGATCTCCAACCCGGAGGTGTTGATCAGGGAAGCGTATGAGTGCTAATAATTAATTAATAATAGTTATACGCCCTTGTGTCCGTGTTTCAAAAAAATCCATAAAATACCCCCGAAGTTTTTATTGGACTTTAATGAGTCTAAACTGGCGGATGAATAAATTCCACCGGTCGGCACGATTTTTAGGTCTGACTTTTAAGTAGGGATGTAACGAAAGTGACTTTAGCGAAAGCGAATATTGAAATACATTTCTTGCAAATAGTCAAATATGCATTGCGAATGCGAATAATAGTTTGACCCTTTAGTACCAACAAAATTAAGGAACTGAATTGATACATTTCAAGGATCTTCAAGTATTAAGAATGTTTTCCATATTTTTACCTCCTGTTACCCCAAGGCCAAACATATTTTTCAACTGTTTTGAAGAGAAGTTTTGAAGAGGTTTTCATTGGCATTAATATCTTCAAAATGTGTGAAGCGAATAAGAAGATATTACACTTTTAAAAGATGGAAGCGAATACTGAAATATATCTTTGCGAAAGCGAATAATCCAAAGATGGTTTTTGCAAAAGCGAATGTTAAAATGATGCGCATATTTCGCGTTCGCATATGCGAATGCGAATATTCGTTACATCCCTGCTTTTAAGTGCCCAATTTTCGTTACTTTTCTGTTACTAACAAAGGGAAAAATATTTTTTTAACAAAGTTTGTTTTTGTAGAAAAAAGAGAGGAAATTTTCGAATTTTAAGTAAAGCGAAGGTTTTCCTCGCTATGACTTTTTAAATTATGCATTGATTTTCTTCGAAATGGGCTAATTTTTTCATGACCGATCTGACTTTACGATAAAATCATTTTACAACTGTGCCTTTTTAAGATGTTTTAATAAGACTTATATTAAAAAATTATTAATTTTTTTTCAAAAAATAGGATTTTTGCACTATTTTGTAAGATATCGTTAAAACCGCTGAACGGATGAAAGATGGTATTGTACGAAGTTGAAGGTTACCTAATTTTTAATTTTTAAAAACTTTCCTGACCCAATTCGGATTTATGGTTCTCAGGTTATGCCGAAATATGAGTGTTCACAATTAATTAATAATAGTTATACGCCCCGGTGTCCTTAGTTTATGAAGATCTTTCATTTTGGCTATTATCTCACTGGGATCCTCTACTACCTACATTGTTTCCTACTTTGTAAGATAAACTTATATACCTTAAATAATATTTCAAACGAATTTAGCATTTTTTATTTCGAAAAGTATAATATTCTGATAACTAATGAACAGACCACAGCTTTTACTCATAAAATTTTTTCAACCTTTAAATATCATTCAAAAGCTTGTACACTTTGTCCGCTTTTTAGCAAAACTTTACTGGTCACTATATCCATATTTAGATTTAATATTGTATGTATTCGATTTGTCACAAATGTGTTATTTGAGAATAGAATATATGCAAGTTATGCACATATTTGTACAAATACTTATTCGTTGCACTACTGTTTGTGGTCTTGACTGTATATATTTATTTTTAACTATATAAATATATTTATATTAACGATAGTTTAATGCACTTAATGAGTTAGTAATACTTAAGGGTCTAAAGCATGTGATATGTACTATGGTAAATTATGAGACTATTAGACGACTGATGTATACTCCTCTACTCAGAGAATTAAAATTTACAAAAGACAGCGCTAATAAATATTTCTCAATTTTTTTAGGGAGAATTCTTCATTAAATTCATTAATTAATTAAAAATAAGTATACGCCTTAGACTCTGCAATATAAATAGTTCTTTACAATAATTCTGATTACAATTGCATTTTTATTATTATAAAATGATCTCAAATTCATTTGGCTTAAAGCAGAATAAAAGAAGTAATTAATTAATAACAAGTATACGCCATTTTATCGGTGTTTCATAAATTGTACCTTTGAGAATAGGTTTCAACAAGTTTAAGCATTTATTAAACAAAAAAAAATTGGTAGATATTTTTCTGAGAAGCACATTGGGTCCACAAGGCGTATGAGTGTTAATAATTGATTAATAATAATCATACGATCTAGTCACAGTTTTAAAAAGCCATTAAAATAAAAATTGAATTTTTTATTATTATAAAAAAATTGATATGTTTAATTAAAATGCGTTTTTCACGTTTTAAATTATAAAAGGACCTCAAGCCAAACAATATCAAAAATACATAAAATCTCAACAGGTCAACCATGACCAACAATAATTATAAAAAATCTTAAATTCACTTAGCTTAAAACTCAATAGAATAGTAATTAATTAATAACAAGTATACATCCTTTTATCGGCGTTTCATAAATTGTATACACTGTACTTAGAAAATGCTTACCTTACCTATTTTAAATATAAACGTATATAAAGCAAAAAGACTTTTTGTGCGAAGCACAATAATTGATTAATAATAATCATACGATCTAGTGGCACGGTTTTAAAAAACTAAAAAGCTAAATACTATTAATCTATTATTAACAAAATTAAGACCTTTACATAATACTAAGCATACGATCTAGGGTCACGGAAATACTATTATCTATTATTAAAAAATGAAGGACTTTGTATGCAGCTTTCAGAAGCGATATAATGAAGTAGTCGTATGAGTGTTAAAAAAAGTAGTTAATAATAATCATACGCCCTAATGTTGGGGTTTTATATATTCATAAATCAATCGAGATTCAAAAAGAGCAAATGCTTACCTGTGGGACAAGATCTTGGATATACTGGTACATAACATCTACAACTCAAGCGAGCTAAAAAGACACGAAAATGGAAGGAAATCTTTGTTAACAATTGAATTAATAAAAAGGAATAAAAGTGGTAACAAATGAATTAATAATAATCATACGTTATAGAAGTTTAAAGTATTTTTGGGTTAGTAAGTAAATTATAGTAATTTTTCGCGAAAAATATTTTCTTCACAGACACCAACTAAAATTTGACATATGATAGGATTTGATTGCAATTTTTTAAGGGTAAGTGTGGACTTATAAAGAGAAATAATTTTTTAAACGTTCTCTTTATTTAGTTCCTTGGACTGAATCATGTATTCCAAAGTCTTCCACATCAAAATCACCACGTAAATAAATAGGTCTCTGATTTCCCAGCAAACTTTGTGCTCGAGGAACTCGAAAGCAGGTGTTAAAGTAAAAATAATGGTTCTTAAAAAAGTCGAAAAAATGCCCCTTATTTTCTCTTCCAAAGTTCATAAAATTTGTAAAAATCGGTTCAGCCGTTCAAAAGCAATTACAAATTTCGTTAAGACCAAAAATTAAAGTTTCTAATTTTTTTTTTAAATTTCAAATCTTCATAAAATTTTGTATAAAAATAAATTTTGATAAAAAAAATTTTGGCGATGTCTTATTTTGCCATTTAGCAATATTTTAGGCAATTTTCCATTTCTTTCGAAATTTGAAATCCCCATAAAATTTTATAAAAAAAAAATTCTGATAATTTTTTTTAGAAATTATAGCGATGTCTTATTTTGCCATTTAGCAACATATACAATGTTGACCCCTTTTTAGGCCCCTTAAAATTTTTGAAAAATAAAATATAATATTTTTTTTAATAAAAATGTAGCGCTATCATATTTTGGCATTTAGCATCTTTTAATAGACTTTTTAGGCAAAAATAAATTTCTATATAGTAAAATTTCATAGCCAACATATTAGTAGAACATTTCATCTTCGCCCTCCCCTTTTGTAAAAATCGGTTCAGCCGTTCAAAAGCAATTACAGATATCGTAAATAAAAAATTAAATTTTGTCATTTTTTTAAATTTTAAAACCCCATAATATTTTGTAAAAATTAAATTCTGTTAAATTACCAAAAAAAAATATATATCGCTTTCTTATTTTGCCATTTCGCTACTTTTTATAAACTTTTTAGGCGAAAATGAAATTCTATAGGAAAATTTCATAGCCAACATATTTGTAGAACATTTCATCTCCGCCCTCCCAATTTTTGTAAAAATCGATTCAGTCTTAAACGACTTTTTAAACAAACGATTACAAATTTCGCAAAAAAAAAAATAAATTTTCTCAATTTTTTAAAATTTCAAATCCCCATAAAATGTTGTAAAAATAAATTCTAATAGAACATTTTGCAATCTTCCGCCCTCCCAATTTTTGTAAAAATCGATTCAGACGTTTAAAAACGATTACAAATTTCGTAAAAAAAAAAATTTTCTCAATTTTTTAAAATTTCAAATCCCCATAAAATGTTGTAAAAATAAATTCTAATAGAACATTTTGCAATTTCGCAACTTTTTATAATCTTTTTAAGCAAAAATAAAATTCCTTGGATAATATTAAAAATTCTGGCTCTATAGTAAAATTTCATAGCCAACATATTTGTAGAACATTTCATCTCCGCCCTCCCCATTTTTTGCAAAAATCGGTTTAGCCGAAGCAATTACAAGTTTCGTAAAGACCAAAAATTCAATTTTGTGAATTTTTAAAAAATATAAATCCCCATAAAATTTTGTAGAAAATAAATTCTGATAAATTAAAAAAAACTAAATTATATCGCTTTCTTATTTTGCCATTTCGCAACATTTTATAAACTTTTTAGGCGAAAATAATTTTTTGTAAAAATTGGTTCAGCTGTTTAAATTTTCTCAATTTTTAAAAATTTCAAATCCCCATAAAATTTTGTAAAAAATAATTTCTAATAGAAAAAATTTTGTTCACAAAAAAATTTTTACCAATGTCTTATTTTGCCATTTACCAACTTTTTATAAACATTTTAGGCAAAAAAATTCATAGGTTAATATTAAAAATTCTGACTCTATAGTAAAATCTCATAGCCAATATATTTGTAAAACATTTCATCTCCGCCCTCCATCCATTTTTGTAAAAATCGGTTCAGCCATTTAAAAGCGATTAAAAATTTCATAAAAAACTAAATTTAAAATTTCTCAATTTTTTTAAAATTTGAAATCTCCATAAAATTTGTAAAAAATAAATTGTAATAGAATTTTTTTTTGCACAAAAAAACGATTACAAATTTCGTAAAAAAAAACAAAAATTTAATATTCTCAATTTTTTTAAAATCCTCATAAAATTTTGTAAAAAATAAATTATAATCATATTTTTTTATCTCAAAACAAAAAAAAAAACTAATGTTAGCTATGTCTTATTTTGCCATTTAGCGTCTTTTTATAAACATTTTAGGCAAAAGAAAAATTCATAAGTTATTATTAAAAATTCTGACCTTAGGTAAAATATCATAGCCAACATATTTGTAGAACATTTCATCTCCGCGCTCCCCATTTTTAGGAGTGTTTTTCAAGATTTGTTAAAATGGAGCCAAAAATATCTGTTATGTGGGGGAGCTAGCTCTGACACTATTGATCAGATTAAAAACTTGTACTAGGCATCGTTTAAAGGTTCGTCTAAATTTTCCTAAATTTATTTCAACCAAATCGTGCAAGTCGTTTCCGAGTTATGATAAATTATGTGCAAAAATGTCTCAACAGATTGGCAATTTCTCGACAATTTTGCGATTTTGAAGAACTAGCCGCTATTTTTTCAAACCAGTTTGTTTTACATATTTTTTCTTCTAGTCTATACTTATACCTACAATTATACTGAGGGGCGTAAAACAAAATTTCCATAGGTTAACTATATATAACCGTTGGAAAAATTAAATTTGTTCAGGAAAAATTTCTCTAAATCAAGCTCTAGCCACATTTTCATTCACGATACGATAATATCCGATAATGCCAGAAAAACCCAAATTGCATTTTGTAACTTTGTATAAGTACTTTCAGAAACGAAGTCAACTTTTATGTGTTGCACTGTGTAATAGTATCAGTGTTATATTAAATTTGATATGGGTTACTTTACTGAAGGATAGGTGGAGCGTATAAGTGTTAAGAATTAATTAATAATAAGTATGCGCCCCAGTGTAATTTGTTTATAAAGGCCTATAAACAGTCCATAATTTATTGACATTAAATTAAAAATAGAGTTTAGCAATTTTTTGTATAATTAGTTATCCATTGACGTGAAGTTAATTAGAATATGAGGCCACTTAAGTCCCAGAAAGTGTACCACAAAAATTGGTCTACAGAAAAAGAAAATTTTGGAAAAGGAGGTTATATTTCAAAGAATAAAAATTTATTTAATTAATAACACTGTGCTAGTCCAAAAAATGTAACAAATTTGACCTATGGATAGACCTATTTCGGCAATGCTGAATGCAATGGCATTAGCCGTTTTTCTATGTTAGCAATTGTTTTCGCGATATTCGACCACAAAGTTTGTTGGGAAATTAGAGAGGTTACATATCTCTTTGGTGATTTTGAAGTGGAAGACTTCGGAATATACGCTTCAGTCAAAGGATCGAAATAAAGGGAACATTTAGAGAATTATTTCTCTTAAAACAGTCGTCCACGCTTCTCACTCCCTTACCCCCGAAAAAATGCAATAAGATCTTATTAAGCAGATTTCGAGTTTTTACATAATTTGTGTATTATTCTTAAAATATCTTACATAAATTAAAAAATAATCACAATTAAAAACTCTATATGATTTAATTTTTATTAAGGAATAACAATTGTAAATATTACAATTCGTTTGTATGCCGAAGAGTTTCTTTAGAAAAAATGATATTTTTACAATTTCTAATGAATTTTCTTTATCTTTCTCCTTACAGATCTAATAGCTATCTGTCTTGAACATTAGTATTACCACACCACACAAACTCACCCATTATCTCTCCCAACACCATGGCCGACAGTGAAAGTCCCCGAGCATTTCGCCGTGAGCGCAATTTAAGTAACCGCAATTTTGCCAAACGCGATTCGAATCGTAGACGTCAGAGTACAGAAAGTCACACTTCCATTGATCCCCGTATCCATGATATACTAAGTGATGAAACTACCAATGACAACGAATTACCGCCAATGATTACAGCAACGAATTATAGCAGCAGTATATCGCAGACGTCTACAGCATCAACCACATCCAGTTCTCAGAATATTACATATGCCGCTACCAGAGAAGCATCTGTTAACCACAAGCCTATGCAGAAGATGCGTTCTCTAGATTTTGCTGTAACTAGCACAATCGAAGTGACCACAGATGATGAGCCACCGATAAATTCCCCGCTGGAAGAACGTCACCACTCACCGAGTGTAGAAGAGCAGCAACCAGCAACGCCTGAAACACCAGATCCCGCCTGGTTGGGTGTGCAACAGAAACGCATTATGTTTGAGAACTTGCAAGCCAACGAACGTCTGAAGACGGCTAAATACAAATCCAAATCTACACAATCACTGCTGACCAACGAAAGAAGACTAGCCACACGGAGTTCCAAATCTCCATCACCAACAACAACGACGACAACTTCAACTTCTTCCAACTCTGGAGCTTATTTGCTAAACTCACCCACACAAAGTTCAAGCATGGGCAATGAGTCGGCAAAATTGGGTCATAGAAATTCCTCTTATCATCAAAGTATAGATGAAGAACGTTCTGAAGATGAGGTAGATGCAATACAGGATGAAGTGACTGAAGAAGATCAAGAATTGGATGAATTTGGCAAGACTTCATTGAAGAACAATGAACGAAGGGCGGGCAATAATCGTGAATCGGCAGAGGGGTCAGCTGAACCTTCGATAGCTGCAGTGAATACCACATTTTTGACACCATTCTTTAATCACTCCAAAAGTCATGAACCCGCAGAGACAGCGTCCAAGGGGGGCGAAGAACAAACCGCCAAGGAAGGAGAAGAAGTGGAAGCAAAACCTAAATCCAAAGATTTTCCTAGGTAAGTTTAAATGCATGAAACAAAAGATTTAGTTGTGGGGGTGGCGGAGCGTATGAGTGTTAATAATTAATTAATATAAATTATACGACCTAATGTTCTTATTAAATTGAGGCCTATAAAGACGTTTTTATTTAATAGAAATTATTCGATTTAGTGTAACTGGAAAAAAGTAAAAAGTGAGTGATCGAAATAAATCTATATTAATTTTACGCATCACTTCAAATGGAATAATGAAAGTCTTATAAGTAAAAGAAAACAAAAACAGTAAATTTACTTTAGGTTGAAGAAAGTGATGCATATGAGTGTTAATAATTATTTAATGTAAATTATACGTTCTAATGTTCTTACTAAATTAAGGCCAAGAAAAGGAGTCTCCAGTTAATAGATATCATTGGATTTAGGGTAAATGGAAAAAGTCATTAGTGAGTGGTAAAATAAATTTATATTAATCATACGCATCAATTGAAAAGGAATCGTGGAGATCGTATAAGTGAAAAAAAACAGAAATTTTACATTAGGTGCTGGCAGGGAGGGATCGTATGGGTGTTAATAATTATTTAATGTAAATTATACGCCCTAATGTCGCCCTAAAAAGTGAATAGAAATCGTTCGATTTAGGGTAAGTGCAAAAAGTCAGTAGTGAGCGATGAAAATAAATTTATATTTATTAAATTTAAATTTATTAATAAATTTATAATTATTTAATGAAAATTATACATTCCAATGTTCTTACTAAATTAAGACCAAGAAAATGAGTCTCCAGTTAATAGATATCATTGGATTTAGGGTAAATGGAAAAAGTCATTAGTGAGTGGTAAAATAAATTTATATTAATCATACGCATCAATTAAAAAGGAATCGTGGAGATCGTATAAGTGAAAAAAAACAGAAATTTTACATTAGGTGCTGGCAGGGAGGGATCGTATGGGTGTTAATAATTATTTAATGTAAATTATACGCCCTAATGTCGCCCTAAAAAGTTAATAGAAATCGTTCGATTTAGGGTAAGTGCAAAAAGTCAGTAGTGAGCGATGAAAATAAATTTATATTTATTAAGAGAAGGAATAAATAGCGTTTTGTTCAAAAGGTAGATGTAGGGAGGGAGCGTATGAGTGTTAATAATTATTTAATGTACACTATACGTCCTATTGTTCTTACTAAATTAGGGTCAAGAAAAGTAGTCTTCAGTTATTAGAAATCTTTGGATTTAGAGTATAAGGAAAAGGGTCAGTAGTGAGTGGTGAAAATATATTTAAATTAATCATACGCACCAGCTGAAAAGGAAAAGGGATCATGGAGCTCGTATAAGTGATAATAATTAATATATATTCATCATACGTCCGTTCATTCACATAGTTTATTTTCTTCACGTTTGACGTAAATTGTCTACCTTATTGTAAACAATTCGCGAAGTTATTTTGTTTGATGTTTAACAAATAATTATCAATTATAAATTTGTATTATATGCCAAAGTGTTCAGGCCCCAATGCTATCAGTCTACATATTGTACATTTTTTTGTTTATAATAACAATCAACGATAACAAAAGGTAAATCCCCTGAACGCATTTTAAAAAATAACTTTAGATAAGAGTTATTTTTGTTGGCGCTGTGCTTTACTTTAGCAAATATTATTAAACTTCCTCATTATATATATTTTTTGGTTGACTTAACATGATTCATAGGCGGGGAGACATATTTTATAAAATAGAATAGAAACGTTTGCAAATGTCTTGTCTCTAGAGCAGAGCTTCCCAATCCTTTTAACCATACGGCTCCCCACAATCATGTAAAAAATCAAGATGCCCCCCTTATCTCAAAAATATTATCGTAAAATATAATTATTTTTTAAAACGACTAATAAAATAAAATTGTGTTTACATGGCTTTCAAAGCGCAGTGTCTTATCCTTTCCAATGCACCACAAAAACCTTTCTTTCGAAAGGAAGAGTTGATCGAAAAAGCTGAACAATTCGAATGTGAAAACATTTCAATAAATCTAATAAAATTTCATTTAAATTGTATTTTTTCTTGAAAATTTCCTCAAAATTGCATTTTTATGAAAAATTTTGTTGAAATTACATTTCTCTACAAAATTTCGTCGAATGAAAAATTCAATTTCATAGAAAATGTCTTCATAATTAAAGTTTTATACAAAAATTCTTGAAATTATATTTTTTTAGAAAATTTCTTCAAATTTGAATTTTTCTTGAAATTTCCTTCAGGTTTTTATTTTTCTAAAAATTGTTGGTCGAAATCAAATTTTTGCTAAACAATTTTCTTAAAATTAATTTTTTTATTGAAAATTTCTCGGATACTTGAATTTTGCCATAATTTTCTAGAAAAAACTAAATTTTCAATAAAAATGTAGTTTTGACAAAATTTCCAAAGAAATTTAATTTTGACAAAATTTTCTCAAAAATTAAATTTTGAAGAAAGGGAAGCCGCCACTATCATTTAAAAAAATTTGGTGCCCCCCCTTCCATTAAAAATATTATCGTAAATTATAATTCTTTTTTAATACGACTAATAAAATTTCGTTTAAATTGTATTTTTTCTTGAAAATATCCTCAAAATAGCAATTTTCTGCAAAATTAAAAAAAAGTTACTCTAGAAAATTTCTTTATAATTAGATTTTTCTACAAAAACTCTTGAAATTGATTTTTTTCGAATTTGCATTTTCTAGAAAATTTGTTCAGATTTGTATTTTTCTAAATAATTTTGGTTAGAATCAATTTTTTCGAAAAAATTTCGTTGATATTTCATTTTTTTTTTTGGAAAATTGCGTTGACTTTATTTTTTTGAAAATTTCGTCGAAATTGCTTTTTTTCCGAAAATTTTATTCAAATTACACTTCTAAAGATTTTTTGTTAAAACTGCATTTTTCTAAAAAATTTCGTTGAATTCTAATGAAAATCTTATAAAACTTTTAATTTCATAGAAAATTTCTTCATAATTAAATTTTTCTAAAAACAATTCTTGAGTGCATTTTTTTAGAAAATTCCTTTAAATTAGCAATTTTCTAGAAAATTACTTCAGATTTGTATTTTTCACAAATAAAATTTATCTAAAAAATTTCTTAGATTTTTTTATTTTTATGCAAATTTCGTTGAATTGTTATATTTTTTTGAAAATTTCTTTAAAATTGTTTTTACTTTAAAAATTTAGTCGAAATTACATTTTTCTAGAAAACTGTGTTGAAATTACATTTCTCTGAAAATTGTGTTGAAATTGCATTTCTCTACAAACTTTTTGTTAAATTTACATTTTCTAGAAAATCTAATAAAAATTTCAATTTCATAGGAAATCTCTTCAGAATTAAATTTGTCCGCAAAATTTGCTTTTTTCAAATTTGCATTTTTCTACAAAATAGCTTAATTTTTGTATTTTTCTAAAAAATTTGGTTGAAATAAAATTTTCCTATACAATTTCGTTGAAATTACATTTTTTGAAAATTTCGTTGAAATTGTTTTTTTTTGAAAATTTTTTGATTTTGTCGAAATTAAATTTTTTTAGAAAATTTTGTCGAAAATGCGTTTTTCTAGAAATTGTTAATTGTTAACATTTTTCTAGAAAACTTAATAACAATTTCAATTTCATAATTCAATTTCGTTGAAATTACTTTTTTTTTGAAAAATCGTTTGTCGAAATTAAATTTTTCTAGAAAAATTTGTTGAAAATGCATTTCCCTAGAAATTTTTGTTAAAATTTTTCTAGAAAACTTAATAAAAATTTCAATTTCATAGAAAATTTCTTCATAATTAAATTCATAAGAAATAAAATTTATCTAAAAAATTCCGTCGATTTTTTTTATTTTTATGCAAATTTCGTTGAATTGTTATATTTTTTGAAAATTTCTTTAAAAATTTAGTCGAAATTACATTTTTCTAGAAAACTGTGTTGAATTACATTTCTCTGAAAATTTTTGTTAAAATTGTATTTCTCTACAAAATTTTTGTTAAATTTACATTTTCTAGAAAATCTAATAAAAATTTCAATTTCATAGGAAATCTCTTCATAATTAAATTTTTCTACAAAATTTGCATTTTTTCTAGAAAATAGCTTAATTTTTGTATTTTTTTAAAAAATTTGTTTGAAATCAAATTTTTCTATATAATTTCGTTGAAATTACATTTTTTGAAAATTTCGTTGAAATTGATTTTTTTTGAAAATTCGTTGATTTTGTCGAAATTAAATTTTTCTAGAAAATTTTGTCGAAAATGCATTTCTTTAGAAATTGTTAACATTTTTCTAGAAAACTAAATAAAAATTTCATAATTCAATTTCGTTGAAATCACCTTTTTTGAAAATTCGTTGATTTTGTCGAAATAAAATTTTTCTAGAAAAATTTGTTGTAGAAATTTTTGTTAAAATTTTTCTAGAAAACTTAATAAAAATTTCAATTTCATAGAAAATTTCTTCATAATTAAATTTTTCTAAAAAACTTCTTGAAAGTGCCATTTTTTAGAAAATTCCTTCAAAGTAGCATTTATCTAAAAAATCCTTCAGATTTGCATTTTTCTAAAAAATTTAATTGAAATCTATTTTTTTTTTGTAAATTTCTTTGAAATTGTTTTAATCGATAATTTCGTTGAATTTTATTTTCTTTTTGAAAATTTCGTTGAAACTGTTTCTTTCGAAAATTTCGTTTATTGAAAATTTCGTCGAAATTGCGTAGATAAGAATTCTGTTGAAATTAAATGTCTCTAAAATGATTTTTAAAATCTAAAAAAAACTTGGAAGTGCAACCCTCCAAATTAACAATTTTCAAAATATATATTTCCTACAGATTTGTATTTTTGTAAAAAATGTTGGTTGAAATTGCATTTTTCTAAAAAAAATTTCGTTGAATTTTTTTATTTTTTTTGATAATTTCGTTGAAAATTATATTTTTTTAAAAAATCTAAAATCTAAAAAATTCTTGAAAGTGCATCCCTCCAAATTAACAATTTTCAAAATATATATTTCCTACAGATTTGTATTTTTCTAAAAAATATAAATAATAAATTTTTCTAAACAAATTTCGTTAAATTTTTTTTTGATAATTTCGTTGAAAATAATTTTTTTTTTTGGAAATTTCGTAAAATTTTTTTTTTTAATTTTGGTCAAAATTGCAGTTTTTTTAGAAAATTTTGTTTAAATTACATTTTTCTAAAAAATTCTGTAAAAAAAAAATAAAATTTTATTTCTATACAAAATTTATTGAAATAAAATTTTTCTAGAAAATTTGGTTTACATATCGATCGATGGGCGGATTAAGTTTCAAGGCTCACTGAACGGATGAAAAATCGATGCGTCATTTAAAGGCCTATGACTCCTGATTAGTGGCCACCGACCGGATTAAAGAAATCTCAAAGAAAATGTTTAACGAAATTTTCTAGAGTAATTCTGGTTTGCAGATATTTTCTAGAAATATGAAATTTTGACGAAAATTTATCGAAAAATTTAATTTTGACATAATTTTCCAGTAAAAACAGAAATTTTCATAAAAAAATTATTTTTGACAAAATTTTCAAATAAATTAAATTTTGACGAAATTATCTAGAAAATATTAATTTAGAAGAAATTTTTTAGAAAAACGCCATTTTCTAAGTTTTTCTAAATGCATTTGTGACGATTTTTTTTTAAATACTATTTTGCCGAAAATTTTCTTAAATATTCCGTTTCGAAGAAATTGTCTAGAAATATATATATAATTTCAACAAAAATTTCTAGAAAAATTTAATTTTTAAATAATTTTCGAGCAAAAACGAAATAAATATTAAAAAAAAAAAAAATTCTAGAAAAACGAAATTTTGAAAAAAATTTTTAGAAATAATTTTATCTTCAACAAAATTATTTAAAAATATAAATTTTGACAAAATTTTTCATACAATCCGATTTCTTTTAGATTTTGCTGAAATTTTCTATAAAAATGCGACTTCCAATAAATTTACAATAAAAATGCAATTTTGATGAAATTTGCAAGAAAATCTTAATTTATTAAAGGGCTATAAAGGGCATTTTCGGGAAAAATTTTATTTCGAAGAAATTTTAAAGAAAAATTTCAACGAAATATTCTAGAAAAATTCAGTTTCGAATTAGTTTTCTAGAAATATGAAATTTCAACGAATTTTTCTCGAAAAATTTAATTTTGACATAATTTTCTAGGAAAGAACGAAATTTTCAATAAAAACTTATTTTTGACAAAATTTTCAACGAAATTAAATTTTGTGAAATTTTCGAGAATAGAAAAATTTTGAAGAAATTTTTTAGAAAAATGCTATTTTCAATGTTTTTTTAAATGCATTTGTCGAAATTTTTTGTATCCTAGGATACAATAACTTCTGTCCCTTTATTAAAAACTTATTAATATCAATCATACGTTTCGTAATGGTAACACTATTTTTAGAAACTATTTATGTACCTTCAGATTTATAGCAAATTCTATTTACTCTTTCCAGAAATTTTCGCTCTCGTCCCATGACTGAAATTAGTGGCTCACAAACTATACGAGTTCGGGGTGAAAAATACAAATCACTACGACCAGTTTCCATGTAAGTACAAAAACAATGATCTCAGCATTATCTCCTGAGCTTGCATCCAATATTTAATGCCCCTGGTTTTTTGCAGTGATCCCGAAGATGAGGAACAAATTGAAATGCGCGATAAGGGCTATGGCTGCATTCAGCCCATACTCGAGGAGCTAATAAAAACCGAAGAGACTTATGTGGAAAATCTCTGGACGGGCATTAATAACTATGGCAATATTTTCGAACGCAAAGATCTGCCTATGGGTTTGAGGGGTAAAAAATATGTACTCTTTGGTAACGTGGAGCAGATAGCGGAATTTCATCGTGATGAATTTTTGCCAATGTTGCAACGGAATCGTCATGATTTGAAGCGGTTGTTCGATGAGTTTCAGCTTTATGTGGAGGTGAGTTTTGAGAGGGGAAAAAAAAACAAATAAAAAATAATAAAAATAATTATAATATTGGTATATATAATTGAAACTACAATATTTGTATTTTTCCAGCTAGAAATCATTTTTGCACCAATATCGCAATGCAAACTTTTACAAAACGACATTAAAAAAATACATTTATTTTACAAAAAACGTGGTTTCCAAAAAATACAGATATAGGTGAAGAAAATGGTTTTCAGCTGGGAAAAATAAAAATATTTTAGTTTTATGTATAGGGTTTTCCAATAAGAGTGATACGATTTCTTTGAAAAAAAAACACACTTATTGTTAAGGAAATTCAAATTATTTTATTTAATGTGAAGAACAATCGATACAATTAAGTTCTACATAAAACGTCTTTCAAATGGCCTCCACGACATCTTCTGCAGGAACGAATTCGATGAACGCAATTCTCCAGCACTTTTTCCACTAAATCAAGTCGTATGTCATGAATGGCACGTTCAATATGGACTTGTAAAGCTTGGAGAGAGTCTGGTTTATTTCGAAAGAAATGACTTCAAATAACACCACAAAAAATTGTCTAATTGTGTTAAATCACAACTTCTTGAAGGCCATGTTCCTTGAAATAATCGTAGCCACAATCGGTCAATGGCTAAAATATAGCTCTTAACGAGAGCTAAAATATTGCTCATGGGTGTCAAGGTCGTAGGTCGACTGGAAAGTGTTTTTTTTTATTTAAAAATTACAGACTTAGCATCATTTTCAAATGTGAACGGAAAGTTTATTTTTGCTCTAGCTCCTTAACGGTACGTCGGATTGGGAATCGGTCAATGGAAAAAGATAGCTCTTAACGAGGGCTAAAATATTGCTCATGGGTGTCAAGGTCGTAGGAAAGTGTTTTTTTTTTTTGGATTTTAAAAAATTGACTTAGCGCACGAAAAGTTGCAATAAGAGAACGATTATTTTGATAATAAAACTGAATAACTTGCAAACGTTGTTCTTGCGTATATATATCACCATGATGAAATAGTAAACACTACTGAATACAATGAAAAACACGTAACTTCAAAATCATATCATACCTATTGGAAAACCCTTTACATATACCGAACAATAAACCAACGAAACTCAACAATATTATAATATACTCATATTTATGCAAAAATTTTTGTTTATTTTTTTGTACTTAATGCTGTATAAATTGTTTAATTTTAAATAAAATATACTTTTTTAAACTATGTATTAATTATGTCTATTTTTATAATTTTTGGGCACTCAATTTTGTATAAATTGTTTTATGTTTATATAAAATATTTTTTTAAAATTTTGTATTTTTTTTTTATTTTTATAAAAATTGTTTGATATAACATAATATTTATTTTATTTTTTTTTTTTCAAAAATTTAGAACCACTGTTTTTATGGCTATGTTTTGTACACAATGAACAAACAGAGATCCTTGAAATTATGTGATATTTATAAAAATTACTTTAAGGTAAGTTGGATGTTTGTTGTCAAAAATATATATTTTTTTTATTTCTTCAAAAATTTCAGTTACTACAAACAGAATTGGATGATAAATTGGGCATTAATAGTTTCCTGGTGCAGCCCATACAACGTATGGCCCGGTATCCTTTATTGCTGACACAGTTTATAACGGTAAGTAAGGATGCATAGAAAAAAAATAATTTTGAAAAAAATCCAATTAAAAATTAATTGAAAAATTATCAGTTAATTTGTACTGCAATTAAAAATTTGATTGAATCAAATATAACATTAATTGAATCAAATAAATTCTTGATTGAATCAGTTAAATTATTAATTGAATCAACTAAAGCATTAACTGAATCAATTAAAGTATTGAAAAATTATCAGTTAATTTGTACTCTAATTAAAAAATTAATTGAATAAAATGTAACATTAATTGAATCAACTAAAGTCTTAATTGAATCAATTAAATTATTAGTAGAATCCACTAAAGCATTAACTGAATCAATTTAAGTACAAACTGAATTAATTAAAGTATTAAATAAATCAATTAAAATAATAACTGAAAAAGTATTAATCAAATCAATTACAGTATTATTTGTTTCAAATAAATTACTAAAACAATTAAAAAATTAATTACACTATGCAACAAATGAACACTTTTTGAAAAATACACGGCCTTGACAGTATACGTTCGATTCTACTATCAAATGGTTGTATAACCCTATACTCGTTTTGGAGAAATTGGTGACCAATTTTTTTTATGGGCATCCAAAGTTTCTGAAAATCAGTGGAACCATCGAAAAAGGTGTCATTAGATTTTGTCCAACAACTAATTCAGACTTGGTGATACCGCTTAACTACATTTGGCAATAATGTAGCTAAGAATATGCGGAACAAAGCTTCTTAAAATTTTTAGCGAAAAAAAAAATCCGGTAATTTTTTTTTGAGAAAGTGAGGGAAAAATTTTGTTTTTTTTTCATTGTTTGCAAAACTTACAGGGACTCGTAATTTTTTACTAACAATATTATAGCCACGGTAAATCTGAACAACTTTTGTGAACATATCAATACAATCTGAACGTGTCCAGGCACCCTAAATAGTTCAAAAAGATCACATGCTAACCAAAATGTTAGTATTTTACTATTTTGTAAAAAAAATATTTTTTGGTGTAGGGTATGTTCAGCAACTTTATAGAAAATATTAAGGCCAACATTTTTGTGGAAGATATTAACCATCTAGCTCTCCCACATAACTGTAATATTTGGCCCTATTTTAACAAATCGTAAAAAACTCCCCTAAAAATGAGGAGGGCGTGGATGAAATGTTCTACGAAAATGTTGGCCATAAAATTTTACTATGTGTGTCAGAACACACCAAAATCCAAAACTTAACACAAATACCAAAAAAGGTCAAATTACAGTTAAGAATCAATTAAAATATTTAATTCTTGAATTAAGAATTAAATTCAGTATTTTTTTCTGTGTGGGAACGGCATTAATATACATACGAGTATATATGTTTCTATACTTAAAAAATAATTCGATAAACCAGTTATCTACCAGAACTCTACTGTTTGAGGGAAATCACCAATAGATAGAATACCTATTAATTCATAAAATAATTCCTCAATAATTTTTTTTTGCTAAAAAATCCCCCTCCCAACTTATGAATCAAATTCGGTTATCATTCAATAGGAATAGGAAATGATATTCTTTTTATTATCATCAACGATGGGCATGCGATTTTAGGGATGACTTTGAACTTCTGAAAAATTTTAGTGGTTTATCGGTTTTCTTACGTATTTTAGGTTTTACGTTTGAAGATTGTAATGGTCTTATCTTTCGAAGAACATATGAGAACATATCTATTTTGCTTTAGGTAATAAAAGGTTATTGATTAGTTTATTTTTAATAACTAACTACTTATAATAATTTTAGGAAATAAGTTAGGTTGGTGAAATAGTGGCTGAGTTAGCCCATATAGTCCATTGTGTTACCACTTGGACGTAAGGGCAAACACAAGTTATCTCTAGCCCTCCCATCATTGAATAAATTTGATTAATTTAAAAAGCTCAAAATTTGTGGGATATTAGTATCAGTCATGTTAGCTAACTCTCCAAAGAAATGAGGACTTAGTTTTTATGCCGCCTTCTAGATGAGAGCGCGGCACAGACACAGAATGTGTTATATTGATTCCTCCTTCTTTTCGTCTCCACTGCTTCTGCAAAAGTCATTATGCAAGAACTGCAATCTCTCTGCGTGCCATTCAATAAGGCAGTGACCCGTCTGGACAGACACAATTAGTGAGACGTTCGGTCTCGATAACAATAGCAGTGCGTTATTGCATTTGGAGTTTAGGCAGAACCACATCTGCCTGGAATGTATGTAGTTCCTGACCAGTGGCCACCTGTCATTTGTATCCTCAGAGGACATTGCTAGAGGCATGCCCACATATTCCAGTTCCCCTGGAGCGTGTAAGGTAGTTCCTAGTTCTGCGGCTCGGTACCCATATTAGGTGAATATTGAACTGTTCAGCCATTTGGTTAAGAGATCTGCCACAGTCGGGGCCAGTTTTTGAATTCAGTAAGACATTTTGCCGGGACTTCATGGCAGCCAGACTATCAGAGAAAATATTGATACCAACTTTAGTCAGAATATTAATTTTCTGCCACTCCGCTACCTCTATAATAGCTAAGATTTCCGCCACAGACAGACATTTTGCGATGGATATCTACTTGAGCTACCTCAGAAAAGATACAAGAGCCCACTTGGTTTTTGAGTTTGCAACCGTCTGGGTAGAGATTAACGAATCTCATTTGTTCTGGGATATGACTATTCCTCTCTGATCTATCAGGTATAAGAGTGAAATACTCCTTGCCAAAAAGTGGTTCAGTCATAGTGTATTCAACAAAGCCCGGAAGTTTGTGGCATTGTGTCTACAATGACACTAGGTCCGTAGACATTTCCTGATCATAGTCATAAGTCCAATAGCAGCAGATGCGGTATATTGCCTTGCTATAATATGTAGCGGCATTAAATTTAGTACTTGGTTTTCCAATAGGGATGATATGATTTTGAAGTGAGGTTTCGACCATTTGTAATATGTCATGATCTGTCATTTGTTTTTCATTGTATTAAGTAGTGTTTACAATTTCATCATGGAGAGATATACGGAAGTAAAACATTTACAAAATATTCATTTTTATTATCAAAATAAACGATCTCCAATTGGAACTTTTCGTGCGCTAAGTCCATTTTTTTTAAATCCAAAAAACCCACTTTCCAGTAGACCTACGACATTGACACCCATGAGGAATATTTTAGATTCCGTTACGAGCTATCTTTTTGCCATTGACCGATTCCCGATCCGACGTACCGTTAAGGAGCTAAAACAAAACTAAACATTCCGTTCACATTTGAAAATGATGCTGAGTCCATTTTTTAAGATAAAAAAAACACTTTCTAGTCGAACTACGACCTTGACACCCATGAGCAATATTTTAGCTCTCGTTAAGAGCTAACTTTTTGCATTGACCGATTGTGGCTACGTGCCACACAGCAAATGAAACAATTGAATTGTTGCGAGAAATGTTTGGAGATTCGATTATTTCAAGAAATTGTGATATTGAATGGCCTCCAAGATGTTGTGATTAAACACCATTAGACTATTTCTTGTGGGGTTATTTGAAGTCATTGGTCTATCGAAATAAACCAGGCTCTCTTCAAGCTTTACAAGTCAATATTGAACGTGCCATTCAAGACATACATACGACTTGATTTAGTGGAAAAGGTGTTCGAAAATTGGTTTCATCGAGTTCGTTCCTGCAGAAGAAGTCGTGGAGGCCATTTGAATGACGTTGTATTTGGAACTTAATTTTATCGATTGTACATACTTCACATTCAATAAAAATTTTTTGGATTTCCTTAACAATATATCCAATAGATGATTTTAGGAGAGAGACCCCATCGCGACCTACAGCTTTCCTACAGGAATATAATGCAACGATGGCTTTCCTTACACGTTCCAGTACATTAAGTCTGAATAACGATTTCCTATCAAGAATTATTCCTAGATATATGAAAATCAGATATGAATAAAAAATGTGTTTTCGAATAGCGATCTATAATCCTAATCTTAATCTATAAGTTTAATAGATTTTTTTAGATTCTGGGGAAGCAATGTGCAATTTAAACATTCAAAAAACTTTTGTTAATACCACCATTATTGGCTTTTTAGTAAAGAAATTACTGATTTTTTCCCATACTGATTTTTTCCCATGGTTATTCTATACCAATGGGACGTATGAGTAATATAAATTAGTTACTCGTAATATCATAGGTATATTACGGGTAACTAATTGATGTAACTAAATGATAGAAATTAGTTAATATTAATCATTCGCTTCGATTCCAAGTGTTCAATGAGGGCGTATAAGTTGTGAACATTAATTAATATCAATCATTCGCTCCATTGCACACAGGCCAAAGGAGGTGTTATACGTTTTGAAAACGATTGTACTAAAAGCATATTTACAATATTTAAGTTTTGTCTCACTTGAAGGCTTTTTTTTTATCATATATTGGCATTTAATTCAGAAAAGCTGAAATATTATTTTTTCGAAAATATGAAAAATATTGGATCAATTAATTTGTATTCAATTTGTTGTATCTACGGTATCATATTTAAAATGAAGTTTTTGAATTTAGAGACACTTCATGCTTTCCAATATTTCAACATAACATTTATTAACTTTTTTCGAATTCTATATTATTAAAAATAAAATTCACTATTCGATACTTATTTACCATTTTTCCAAAATTTTTTCAGACTCTCTTTAAAAATCGTGATTTTGTTTTGAAGCCAATTATTGAGTCCTGCTGTCGTTTGGAGAAGAAACTAAGAACTCTATTGACCACCACCAATGAATCGGAGATCATCAATGATATTGTCTGCCTGAGTGAAACACATGAAGTAAGTTTTCAGTTATTAGAGTAAATATTTCAAATTCCAAAATCTAACAATCCCTCTTCCCCCCTTTACAGTTTAATACCTTCTATCAGGGGAAATTCCGCAAAGTCAGCGAATTCAATGTGGTCGATCATACCCTAAAGCGTACCTATCGTTCCAAGGTCTTCATATTTGACAAATGCATTATCTATACAGAGATCAAGGGTAAACAGCTGATATTCCATGGTCGCTATCCTTGCGAACACATAGGCATAACGTCCAAAACAAAGTCTTTCACGCTATACTATGAACATCGTAAGAAACAGGAATGTGATTTTGTGGGAGATCCAGCCCTTATTGAACAGTGGCTTGAATTGATCCGCGACATGATCTGTTCATATGCCGAGGAGGAACGTAAGAAATTCAAGGAAATGCGTGCCTTGGAACATGGTGAAGATCATATGCATCCGAAGCCGGCTAATTTATCACTGTTCCGAGATTCGAATCGTTTTAGTACGGATAGTGGTATTGGTAATATGTGGATAGTACCGAAAGCGGAAACTGATGAACCCACTCAACGTACCACCTGGTATGCTGTGACATAGAGGGGGTGGATAAGTGGACATGTTCCTGGAGAACAAATGAATTAAATTAAGATAATCCGTTATATAAGTACTAAATTTTTAATTAGTATTTTTTTTGAAGAGCCATTTTAGTATTAAGTTTTTGTTTTATTTTCTATGTGTTTTTTTGAGTATTTTTTAAGTATTACATAGTCACAATTATTAGTTAGAATATTAGTTTTATAGTTTTATATATATTTAATTTATGTCACACATTAAACAAAATGCCAAAAATATTCCATTAATTAAAGAAAACATTAGAATAATAAATATGAATATTGAATTACAACGAAATTAACTTTAACTGTTATTATCTACAATTTCTCTAATATGAAATTGACAAACAAAAAAATAATAAATAGTCTTAAATAAAAAAGGAAATAAAGTAGTTTCAAGAAATATTCTAGCCGTTCTGAATAACTGTCAACATTTTAGGATAATAAGACAGAACATTCACAGTGGAAGAGTATTCGGTGTCTTTCAATGAGGACAGCATGTTCACGGTAGAAGAATATTTTATAAAGCATAAAAAGTGAGGGGACCATTTGAAGAAATTTAAAATTAATGCAAGGTCATCATTAGCTACTGTATCGAATGCGTAATATGAATTAATTAGCTACTGTAGCGAATGAATAATATGAATTAATTAATATTACTTATACGCACATTGTGTAACGGACATATATTCAGGGAATTTCATCTGTCATCTCTAGCTACAGCAACGAATGATTAAATAATATTTGGAAATATTGGTATTTGGAATTTAGTAGGCTAGGTTAGGTTGAATAGAGGAGATGTTTAAACGTCTCATGTCCATGGACATGCACTTCAGCCAGTGGTTCGGTCTGTTGTGCGCTCCTAATTTATGATCTTTTTATACCTCACGAGTTACAGAAAATCGGTACTAGACACGAATTATAAGAAATTAAATTTATTAAACACGGGAATTAGTGAGAAAGCAAACTTCAGAAGCTCTTATGCAAAAGATATTGTCGGACTATGTTTGAAATTTGGGAAGATCTACAGGGCCTGAGAAGTGCCACTTCGGGAAAATGTTTATAAATACGAGTATACCTACTTTGAGGAGCCATACCTTCGATTCTGTATTTCAGACTAAAGCAGAATGTCCACAGTGAAAGGATATTGAATGGAACCTTAATGACGGGTTTTCCAATACGGATGATAGTAATGATTGAAGTGACGTTTCGGCCATTTGTAATATGTCATGATCTGTCATTAGTTTTTCATTGTAGTGCATACAATTTCATCATGGAGAGATATACGCAAGAAAAACGTTTACAAATTATTCAGTTTTATTATCAAAATAATCGTTCTCCAATTGCAACTTTTGGTGCGATAAAATCATTTTTTTTTAAATAAAAAAACACTTTCCAGTCGACCTACGACCTTGACACCCATGAGTAATATTTTAGCTCTCGTTAAGAGCTATTTTTTCGCCATTGACCGATTCCCGATCCGAAGTACCGTTAAGGAGCTAGAGCAAAAATAAACTTTCCGTTCACATTTGAAAATGATGTTAAGTCCATTTTTTTAAAAATCAAAAAAAAAAACACTTTCTAGTCGACCTACAATCTTGACACCCAATAGCAATATTTTAGCTCTCGTTCAGAGCTATCTTTTTGCCATTGACCGATTGTGGCTACGTGCCACACAGCAAATGAAACAATTGGATTGTTGCGAGAAAAGTTTGGAGATTCGAATATTTCAAGAACTTGTGATATTGAATGGCCTCCAAGAAGTTGTGTTTTAACACCATTAGACCAATTATTGTGGGGTCATTTGTAGTCATTGGTCTTTCGAAATAAACCAGACTCTCTTCAAGCTTTACAATTCAATATTGAACGTGACATACGACTTGATTTAGTGGAAAAAGTGCTTGAAAATTGGGTTCATCGAATTCGTTCCTGCAGAAGAAGTCGTGGAGGCTATTTGAATGACGTTTTATTTAGAACTTAATTGTATCGATTGTATTTCACATTAAATAAAAAACTTTTGAATTTCCTTAACAATAAGGGTGTTTTTTCAAAAAAATCATATAACTCTTATTGGAAAGCCCTGTACTTATATCTTATGATCAAGTCTTAATCTTCCTGACAATAGCTAAAGGCCAGGGGGACAAATGAGCGAACAAAATCGAAATTAAAAATTATTTCAGAACGCAAAAGACCTAAAATTTTCAAATCAAATTCTTCTTATTCCTTAACAAGTCCGCAAAATGTTAAATCATCTATGGTGGCGTATGATTACTATAATCTAATTAATATTAATAATACATCACAGTCACCTAATGTCATATGCATAATGGTGGCGTACTATTGTTGCAAATGAATTTATATTAATTATCCACTGACTGTTTAAAATTTTGGAATATATTTTAAGATTTTTGATAAAAAAATCCAAAACTTCGTCTTTTTTTCTCTAACCCCCAGTTTTTGTAAAACGTTTTCGTTCGTCTACGACGAATCATCCAAAATCGGTCAATTGATATGCGAAATATAACGGGTTTTCCAATAGGGATGATATGATTTTGTAGTGACGTTTCGGCCATTTGTAATATGTCATGATCTGTCATTTGGTTTTCATTGTATTTAGCAGTGTTTACAATTTCATCATGGAGAGATATACGCAAGAACAATGTTTCCAAATTATTCAGTATTTTTTATCAAAATAATCTTTCTCCAATTGCAACTTTTCGTGCACTAAGTAATATTTTTAAAATCCTCAAAGGGTTAAATCATCTATGGTGGCGTATGATTGATATAAATAAGTTAATATTAATAATGCATCACACTGTACGTAATCACCATATGCCAAATCCATAATGGTGGCATATTATTGATGTAAATGCATTGATATTAATCATCCAGTGAAGTTTAAAGTTCTAAATGAAAGCAATTTAAAATCTTTGTTCCAAAAAATAATCCAAATATCGTCTATTTTTTAGATTTTACATTTATTAGGCGAAAGTTTCGCTGTTTATATATTATGTGCTGAAATTTTAATCTTAATGACAATACATAAAGTCCAGTGGGTCAAATTATGGGAAAATGGGAATTAAAAAATTTATCAGAACGCAAAAAAAACTAAAATTTTGAAATCAATGTTTTTATTCCTTAAAAAAATCTGTACAATGATAAACCATCTATGGTGGCGTATTAATAATTAATAAATAATTAATATTAATAATTCGTCACACTGTACGCATTCTCCATATGCAATATTCATATAGCTAGCGTATGATTGATATAAATGAAGTATTATTAATCATTCACTGTCTGTTTTAAGTTTTGGAAAATAATTTAAAATGTTTGAACGTAAAAATCAAAATGTTGCCCAGTTGGCTTAGGAGGCTTGTTTAAGGAGTTATGGCTTTTTAAATTTTTTAAAAATTGCTTCCTTTTGAGCTCCGTGATGCTTATTTAAGGAATTATAATTTTTTCTTTTCTTAAGGTTATACTTTTCTTTTCTTTCGTTGCTTATATATCTTCTGACCAAGCCTTAGCCTTCATGGAAATAGCTAAAGTCCAGTGGGTCAAGTTATATCGGTATTAAAAAATTTTCGAAACACAAAAAAACACAAAAAACACAAAAATTAGAAATCAAATTAGTTACATATCCTAAAATTTCAGCAAAAGGCTAAAGCATCCATGGTGGCGTATGATTGATATAAATTAATTAATAATCATTCACCCTCTCAATATACTTATAGGTGGCGCATGATTGATTCAAATTATTTATTATTAATCGTCAATTACATAAAAAAATCTGTGTTTTAAGTTTCGTGGAATAATTTAAAATGTTGCCTTGTTTGATTTTTGAAAAAAAAATGATCCCAATTTGCTTCCTTTTGAGCTCCAGTACGCTTATTTAAAGAATTATAGTATTTTTTATTGGAATTTTCTTGCGAAATTTTCGCTGTTGATATATATATTAATCTTCATGGCAATAGCTAAAGTCCAGTGGGACAAATGAGCGAACAAAATCGGAATTAAAATTATTTCAGAACGCGAAATATCTGTAAATTTAACATCAAAATGTAAATCATCTATGGTGGCGTATGATTGATATAATTTAATTAATATTAATAATTCATCACACAGTACGGATTCACCTTGTGTCGTATGGTGGCGTATGATAAGATATTAATATTAATTATCCACTGATTGTTTAATATTTTGGAAAATACATAATTAAAATTTTTCATAAAAAATACAAAATGTCGTCTTTTTTCTCTAAGAGTCTTGTTTAAGGACTTTTGACCGTTTAACGATTTGAAAAAAGTGATCCCAAAATTTCGTCCATTGTGCTCTAGAGCGCTTATTTAAGGAATTTGTATCATTAAAAGCTTTGGGTAGGAATTTAAAATTTGCAACCCAAAGAAATGAGCCAAAAATGTCCTCCCTTTGTTCCCATAGAACGCCTATTTAAGGAGTTTTGGCCATTTAAAGTTAGGACAAAAAGGGCCCATAGACATGAGTCCTATCAGGTCGGAAATAGGACTCTCAGAAGTTAATTTAAACGACGACGGTATCTGTTGCGGCAGTAGTAGGTTACTACTGCCTCAACAGATACCGGTTAGTAGAAATCCCAAATGTTGCGACAGTAGCAGTTTGTGTTAGAAGGAATCCAACAAAAAATGGCAAATTGTTTTTTATTTATTTTATTTATTTATTTATATGAATTACAATACAAAGTAAATTTATATTCTAATTTTAAGGTCCAGGGAAAGGCCGGGTTACAAAGACCATATGGCTAAATGTTTGCAGCGACAGACCAGAGCCTCTGGTGGGAATCGAACCCACGACCCCCAAACTCATAGGCGAGTACGCTACCAACTCGCCTACTGGGGCGCTCCGAAATGGCAAATTGTACTTTTCGCTCTAGCAACTTAACGACGTTGGATAGGTTTTTTAGGAGCTATAAAGTTGCTAAGGGATCATGGACCTAGGTCCACTCTGGTCGTAACTAGGGTTTCTAGACGACATAGTTCGAAAATCGGTAACTTTTTTGGGAGTAGTTGTTTGGGTCTGCAGGAATCCCAACATTTGCGAAAGGAGACTGAGGTTTCATCAAAAGTGAGAAAAATTTACAAACAACAAGTAAGAAAGTTTCAGTCGGGTAAACCGACTAAGGTATACCCTCACTTTGTGAGTAATGTAATATTGAATATTACACAAATTATTCTGTCAATTTTTGTGGGAGGTACCAGAAGGGGTTTAAGAAATACACCTATATTTCGCTGAACAGTAGATACTTTAAATACATTGCACTGTGCCGAATTGTAACCGTTTATATGGAGTGGTATATTAACGTTGAGATATTAAATTGTGGTATAATTTGGCCATTTTGTGTGGGAGGTACAAAAAGGGGCGTGGTGATAACGCTCATTTTTCACTGGACTATAGGCATTATAAAAGCATTACACTGTACAAAATATCAAGTATTTTTATACACTGGTATTAATGTTATAAGCTGTTAACTTTTGGTGCAAAATGGAGCATTTGTGTGGGAGGTACCAAAAGGGGCGCGGCAATAACGCCCATTTTTCACTGGACTGTAGGCACTATAAAAGCATTACACTGTACAAAATTTCAAGTATTTCTAAACACTGGTATTAATGTTATAAGCTTTTAACTTTTAGTGCAAAATGGTGCATTTGTGTGGGTGGTACCAAAAGGGGCGCGGCAATAACGCCCATTTTTCACTGGACTGTAGGCACTATAAAAGCATTACACTGTACACAATTTCAAGTATTTCTAAACACTGGTATTAATGTTATAAGCTTTTAACTTTTAGTGCAAAATGGTGCATGTGTGTGGGAGGTACTAAAAGGGGCGTGGCAATTTCGCCCGCTTTCCTCGAGTTGATAGCGACTAACAAACTAATACTATGTGTGGAATTTCAGAAGATTCGAATACGTATAATAGCAGTTATTAATGAATCTATATTTCACAACATTTTAACCCTTTGTGGGGGAGGTACCAGAAGGAGTGGACCAATATGGCCCATCTTCGAACTTAGCCGGAGATAGAAAAAAATATTACCACATACCAAATTTGAAGTCAATCGGTTACTCCTCTCGAGAGTTATCGTGCGCACCAGCCAGCAGACAGACAGACAGACAGACAGACAGACAGACAGACAGACAGACGGACGGACATTGCTCATTCGACTTAAAATGACCCAAAACGGATTTCCACCGAACATACTTGGGGTCTTAGGTCACTCCTTTGATGTGTTACACTTTTTTCCGTAGCAAATGATATATACCCTCGTCACACTAATTTTTATTTATTAGCGTATTCCATCAGGAACATAAGCTATTTACATAGAATCTCCATCTTTGTCTATCTGATGCAATGTATCTAAGTTCGTTAAATGTTTTTCCTGTTTCAGTAAAAATCGTCCGTCTCCATGTTGTCCTCGGTCTTCCGCGGTTTCTCGTTCCTTGGGGGTTCCATTCGAGAGTTGCGTGGCATATTTCATCGTATGGCTTTCGCAGAGTGTGTCCCAGCCAGCAGTATTTCCTTCGTTTAATTTGTACGTTGATATCCTCTTGTTCGGTTATTTGCAGAAGTTGTTGGTTTGATATGGTCCTTGGCCACCATATTTTAAGAATGTTGCGCAGGCATCTGTTTGTAAAAGTTTGTAGCTTTCGTTTGATCGTTTCGTTCACCGCCCAGGTTTCTGATCCGTATAGTAAAACGGATTTCACGCACGCGTTGTATATATGAATTTTAGTTTTCGGGGAAATTGAGTTGGATTTCCATATGTTTTTCAGATTAATGTATGCTATTCTTGCCTTTCCGATACGTGAAAGTACGTCGTTGATTGCGCCGCCGTCTGTTGTTATGCTGCTGCCGAGATAACAAAAATCGTTGACGATTTGGATTGGTTTGTTGTTTAGGTTGAGTGTTGTTTGGTTTTGATTCCCTTTGATGACCATGGATTTGGTTTTGTCTGCGTTAATTCGTAATCCAAATTCTGCTGCTCGTTGCGACAATTCATTGATTTTTGTTTGCATATTTTCTTTTGTAGTGGCTAGTAGAACAATGTCGTCTGCGTATTCAAGATCTTCGAGATGTTGGCTTATTCTCCATTGAATACCTTTGTTCTGACTGTTTGAATAAGACAGAATTTCGTCTAGGGTAGTAATAAAAAGAAGGGGTGAGAGTAGGCATCCCTGTTTCACTCCGTTATGTGTTTTGAAAGAGTCGCTGATTTTGCCGAGGTGTGAAACTCTCATCGTTGAATCGGTATACTGTGCTTTAATGAGGTTTATTATTTTTATTGGCACGCCTTTGTTTTGTAGAGCTCTCCATATTTTACTTCTGTTTATTGCGTCAAAAGCCTTTTCAAAATCAATAAATGTCAGGTATAAGTTTGAGTTAAATTCATTGCATTGCTCGATGATTAGTCGAATGCTGTTTATTTGGTCTACGCAGGAGCGGTTGGGCCGGAATCCAGATTGTTCCTTGCGTAGGCACTGGTCCAGAGGTTCTAGAATCCGGTTAAGGATAACTTTGTTGAAAATTTTACAGACTGCGGTTGTTAGCGCTTGTCGTCACACTAAAGTGAGGGTATAAACATTGAGCTTCTCCTCTCTTAAGTAATTTAAATTTATTCTATCTACATGGACTTATACTTGATAAATGACATATTAACCATAATCGATAAATCTATTAAAACTCGTGTTCTTTGCTCTACGATAATTCTTTCAATGTCATATCGTATCATTTTATGACATGTAAACAATTTAAGTCTGTTTATTATATCCATAGGGTATTTTTGGTGCCAATTATATCAACATTTTCGCATGATTATAAACTGACCAAGATAAGGGTTTGAAAAAAATTTGATATGGAATATAGAGAGCGAATAAATGAGTTCTTGAAATATTTCTTCTTTTTCGATTAGTCGTATTTAAAAATTTGCTCCGTGAAGTACAAAACCAACCGTTGAAGTATTAGACAAATTTCAATTGGAGCTGACGTTCGGGACCGGCCGTCATTAAGAACCGTGCGAAATTAAACGATTGTACGGCATTACATACCGCTATCTATATTGTCTTTTATGATAAAGTAAATTTATAAAATTATATATATTCACACATAATATAAAAATACATTAAGAAATACCAAGAATACAATATGTGCCAAGACAGTATGTGCCAATATTTAACTTTTGACATAACAGTAAACCTGAAGACAAAGTGAGGTAGTTAAGACATTCTGTATTTAAACAATTTGAAGCTAAATTAAACGATAGATTAATACACCAAAAAAAAAAAAACTGGCAAATAATGGGAGTGGTGATATGGTTGAAAAAAATAAACGATGAATAATAGTGAATTAACAATTGAAAAACAACTTGCCAATGAATTATACAAAACAAAGTTGGAGCCGTATATCTGAAGGAATTTTAGATATCGTTTAAAGAGATTTTTTAAACAAAAATTATTATAATGGAAGAATATATTCTCTTGTTATGAATTATTAGTTATGTCACAGCAATTTGTAAACAAAATGTGACTTCTTTGGAAATGAAAAATAATAAAATAATAAAAAATGATAATAAGAAAGTAATTAAGTTGCTGATGGGCTGTGCAATACAGTTTCTGGTGTATGTTGGTTTCCTAAAGACGAAAAAATATTTAAAAAAGTATTGTTGATACATTTTTCTTTTATTTTTTCTGTTAAATTCCAATTTTTGTGTATACTACCTTTAGTATTTCGACCATACATATACCCAGCAAAAAATAAAAGAAGTACTTCCAAAAGAATAACATTATAAGTACTTCCAATTCATAAGTATGAACATTTTTTCGGCATTTAATGAAGTTCTTCTAAATAACTAACCAAAATGTAATTTCGGAATATAAATTATTAACCCAAGAATGCATAATTTTAAAACGATTGGATGTAAAATGAATCTTGTGAAGTGATAAAAGTCCAGATCGGAAGGAACATATGTATGAGGGCTATGATATATATGTAAAATACTGCGTCTATAGTGCTAAAGGGAAGAAATATATATTTATATGGCGGCTATATCAGAGTTAGTGAATGGTTCTGGAAGCTAGTCGACTTTTTCATCAATTAAATTTCGTTTCAGTCGACTAGGTCGATAAATCGGACCTACAAGTCGACTTTTTCATAGCCGATTAAAATAACATAAAGTCATTTCAAAGTTTGCTGATTTTCTTCGAAATATGTTAAATTTTGGAATTGTAGTACATTGGATTGCGATAAAAAACTGAATTTATGAACAACACTTTATACTTTCCAAAAATGTTAATATAGCGTCACCAGAAATGCCCCTCAAAAAATTAAAATTCGTTTTTCGTCAAAAAATCACGATTTTTTTCAAGAAAAAAAGACGTAACATCAAGTGCTCGTTTTTTGTTTGACACCTATTTTAGATGCAAAATTCTATATGGGTCTGTATTTAAATTTGGCCTTTATCTGAAGGGTATCCATTTTTTTTATCAAATTTCGCAGTGTTCGTGATTCTATAAACTAATCTCTGCCAAATTTAATAATGCTCTGATGTAAAACAGGAAATCACATTTTTCCAACCTTGCTAGTGACCGTTTATTCTCGGATTATAAAATTCTTTGTGCAAAATATAGTACATTTGGCTAAAATATGACTTCTATGGAGCTTAGATGCTAAATCGGAAGGTACACATCCATGCGAGTATGTGGGGCTATATGTAAATTTGAACCGATATTGTTCACACAGATATTAACTGTTAAAATAAGACACTCTTTACCAAATTTCATGAACATCGAAAGGAAATTATATCTTCTATAGAGGGTATAAGCTAAATCGAAGGTACATTCATATATATTACGATATCTGGTTCTAAACTGATATTCAAATAGTTAAGAGATTTTTGATCGTTCGCCGTAGACGAAAGAAATACGAATTGTCTTGTCCCAAAATAAAGATATGTACAAAATTTCTTTGAGATCGGACTATATTTGTGACCTGCACATAGACTACAAGAACGCATGCTAACATAGCTAAATCGGTTCAGAAAGTGATTCTAAGTCGATCGGTAGAATAAACGATGGTTCTATATATCTCTTCTCATTTTTGGTGTTAGAAACAAATGCATAAAATCATAATAAATTGTACCACAGTGTGGTGTAGGTTATAATTAAATAATTCTAAAAGAAATTATGGTAATTAAATATACCATACCATACATACTGTACCACACTGTGGTACTTTACTATTCTCTGAACCGGGGCTACGGAAAACTTTTTTTTTTGTGAGAATGTTAATTACACAATGGGGTCACACTTTTCAAGAGCCATCTACACCATACAGATTACAGACATCTTCAAATGTCCTAAACAAACATACATATGTATATATGATCGTTAATCTCTTTGGCCAATAGTATATTATTTATACGTTCCCTTCCCTATGTCAACATTTGTATTCCTTTAAAATATGAAATCTCTGGACCCAAAGATGTTAATAAGAACGACATACATTCATCAAATAAATACAACACCAAAAAAGCAAATCTTACAGTGCTTTAAAAGAGTTGTGCAAAAGTGGTGACAAAGAAGTACTTCCCCGGCGCGACATCCCCTTGTTAAATTCATTGGTGAAAATCCAAATTAGAACAACTTCCGGATCATAAGTTGGGGATTTTTATTGCTTCTTTGGGTGCTCTTTTTTTGCTGGGATATGAAGTACAAGCTCGGGCTACATGTTAAATTTAAGGAAATTATGGGAGCTTCAAATGTAGGCAATATCCCTTACTCGAAAACACAGTGGTATAGTAATAGCTGGTAAAATTAGAAGGATGCTGCTTTGTTTTTCAAAAAAAAGTTTTTTGCTTGTATGAAAAAAAAAACATAAAAAATAGCGAAAATAGGGAAAAATGGAAAAAAATATTCTATTCCATTTTTTAAAAGCCAGCTTCCAAGTGAAATTCAATGCATAAATGTCCATATTATAACTTTCGAATTATTATTGTAAAGAATTTTCAAAACATCACTTTTCATACCCTTACTATTGTGAACGGGGCTATATAACACCGAAAGAGTAACACATCGATGGAATGACCTAAGATTATTTTTAGTGGAAATCCGTTTGGTGCCATTCGGGTCACTTCAGCAATGTCCGTCCGTCCGTATGTCAGTCTGGCTGGTGCGCACAATAACCTTCTATAGGAGTAACCGATGGACTTCAAATATGGTACATGTTAATATTTTTTTCTATCTCAGGCTAAGATCACAGATGGACCTTGTTGGTCCACCACTTCGTGTACCTTCCCCACAAAGGATCAAAATATAGTGAACAATTTTTTCTTTAATAACTTACAAATGGACCATTTTGCACAAAAAGTTAACGACTTATAACTTTGATTCCAGTCCCTACAAATACTTAGAATTTTGTGGAATGTAGGCATTTATATCACGCCTCTTATGGTATATCCCATACAAATGGAACATTTTGCTTATAACTTCGATTCCAGCGAATACAAATATTTGAAATTTTGTACAGTTTTATGCTTTCATAGTACCCATAGTCCATTGAAAAATTGGCGTTATTGCCACACCTCTTTTGGTACCTCCCAAACAAACTGGTCAAAATAAAACATATCGACAGTTTATATTCAATATCCTCTATCTTAAAAAACACAATTGTTCAGTAGAGCCAAAAAACCGTTTAAATCCCTAATTTTAAAGAAAATTAAAATTGTTTGTTCTACAATGTTTATTACACCTAACTACGTGAACTACTAAATAATATTTTTTTTAGCATTTGCACCACGAGCCATTTTATGGAACATAGAGGGTATTGCTATTCAATTCTTCATGTATAAAAAAAGATAGAGAGTTTTGCATAGTAAATAATTTATGAATTCCACAAATTTTTTTAATATATAATTATACATATTATAATAAATAATAATAACAATGAATTAATGAATTAAAGATAAATTTTTTATTTAAGTATTATCTATTTCTTGTGGTTCATTTTTGAATCCATTTTCAAATTGTCATAGAAAAAATGGTATTCTTGTGGAATCACAGGTTAAATATAAAAATAGTCATAATTTGAAAACTAAAGCTTCGACTAAAAAAATTTAACCAAATTCGGGTTTAGCATACTCTTTTCACCAAAGAACCATCTTTTAGAAGAAAAGAAAGAAAAAAAAAATAGTCCCAAAGTATATGAAGAGATAGAGGGTATTGCATTCAGAAAAAATAAGTGTGTAAGATAGAGAAATTACAAAAATGACCATAAAATCTCAATTTTTGTTTTTTTTTTTTTATTTCCAAATTAGTACCATAGATGCGCCTTATTTTACCGAATATTTTAACATAAAAATCTCATTTTTGCAAAAATTTAAGATAGAGGGTTTTGAATATAAGCTCTCGATATGAAAAATGAATTTCTGGGATTTCCCCTACCTTCACAATATGGGTCATAGCTTATACATTTATCGACATACATTTACATTTTCTTCGCTTTTAAAATACGTAATAAAGTAGTTTTGTTGCGATTTTTTATATTTTTTTATGGATTTTTTGTGAAACCGAAAAATGATTTGTCAAAAAAAATGTTTTTTTTTTCATATTTTTGATGAATGTTACTAAACCAAAGGTTCTAGGTAAAAATGAAATGTATAAAATTAGTAGCCCTCAAAACTACTTTAAATTTAATGCATATCCCGGCTCCATTCGGTTATAAGGGGTTTTCAACAAGAGGTGTTATTTTGGTATTCAAAGAAAAATGCCATTTTTTGCGATAAATGATCGGATGTTTTTTTCATAATAAAGAGGAAGGTATGCCGTTAATAATGAAAAACAACATCAGCCAAATGGCCACCACGACCACGCTTACAGGGCCATATCCTTTTCATGAAATTTTCCATAACTCGATAGCCTCACGAATTCTATCGTTGAGGTCTTGAATCGACGCTGGGCTGTTGGCGTAGACCTTATCTTTCACGTGGTCCCAAAGGAAGAAGTCGCAAGGTGTTAAATCACAAGATTTCGGTTGTCAATTGTGATCACCTCTTCGTGAGATAAAACGGTGCGGAAACTTTTCCCGTAACAGAGCAGTGGTTTCGTTGCTTGTGTTACCCGTAGCGCCGTCTTGTTGAAAGTAAACGTTGTCCAGATCAATAACATCCAACTCTGACCATAAAAAATCATCATCTCTCGATAGCGCAATCCATTTACCATAACTGTTGATCCAACCTCATTTTGGAAAAAGTAAGGTCCAATGACCCCGCCGGACCATAAACCGCACCAAAGTCCATCCTCAACGTGTGACTGGTTGAGGATGGACAGGCTTCTCAACAATAACTCTTGGGTTTTCCGCGACCTCGGCGCCACACCTCCATCCAAATTTTCGATGACGCTGTGGCATAATTGAGGTTCTATGCGGTTAATGTGCCGAATTATCTCATCCCTTAGGTCTTGAATTGTTGCTGGCTTATCGACGTACACCTTTTTTTCTTCAAATAATCCCAAAGAAAGAAGTCCAACGGTGTCAAATCACATGACCTTGGCGGCCAATTGACATCGCCACGACGTGAGATAACACGGCCATTGAATTTGTTGCGCAAAAGAGCCATTGTTTCGTTAGCTGTGTGGCAAGTGGCACCGTCTTGTTGAAACCACATATTGTCCACATCCATATCTTCCAATTCGGGCCATAAAAAGTTCGTTATCATCTCACGATAGCGAACACCATTCACAGTAACTGCCTGACCGGCCTCATTTCGAAGAAGTATGGCCCGATGACGTCGCCAGCCCATACGCCACGCCAAACGAACTGGGCGAGCATGCACAGGTTCCCGATTGTGGACACCTTTGGTCGATTATGCTGATCAAAAAAACATCACGAAGTGCACGAAATGCATTTTGATTTGAACGCCCATTATCGTAAAAGGCTTAAAAAACTTTAACGCGTTGCTCGATTGTGTATCTTTCCATGGTTCAAATTGAGTTAGTGTGGTTCACATTCAACATCGGCCCTTACTATTTAACCACCCTTTATGTACTATTTGTTTACCAATATAACTAAAAAAGTTACATACATGTTGTCTACATAAATTATTCCGTAGCTAATCAGTTCCTTAAATTTTCTAGACAATCTTTCTGATACATTTCCAAAACCATGGCTGATGATAATACCCGTAAGCCATTTCACAGAGATCGCACCTTTGCCAAATACGATCGACGACCTTGGAGTGCTGCATATGAGAGTACCATAGAATCAAGGATACGCAGCCAACTCAACACGGGCAGTAATCTGGAAGATGAGACTATTCAAAGTTTAACGACTTCTAACATTAATATATCCGAGTCCTCCAAGTTAACATACCAAAAGAGCTCTATGCTAAGCGCAGAATCGATAGACACAAATTTAAATGGAATTGGAAATGGACTCGAAAAACCCTTGCCAAACCCAAAGCCTCTTTTTCTAAGTGCCAAAAATAGATCAACTAGTACCCCTCTGCTACTTCAGGATTCACTGAATGATGGTGAGAAACCTTCAACGCCAGAACCTGCTCTATTGGGAGTAAAGCAAAAACTGGTCTTATTCGAAAAATTAAACTCAGATGTATGGATTACGATTACACCGCGAAAATATAAAGAAAAGCAAGCGCCAACAAAAGAAGCAAATTTACGAAGATTTGTATCCAAATGGGAGTTAAATCATCACAACACTTCGGCGTCCTTCTTCAGAAGTACTAATGAACTTCGTTCAAAGGAAGAGGTGTTTGCGTCGCAACGAGATGATGGTCAAAAAAAAGAAGTTAAGGTAGAACTAACGGTGCCCATCAAGGAACCATTCAAGTTGCCTTCCCCAACCATTAATTATTTGGGCAGCGAAATCACCAAGGCAAGTGAGCACTCAGAGACTGATGACAAAGAAAATGAAGAGGTCATACCACTAAATTCCATAGATATTCCCAAGTAAGTAGCCGTAACAAACTTCCAGCAAGGTGGCTTATAAATAATATTAATTAATTAATATAAATTATACGCCATAATGTCTACTACTTCAGAAAGTAAGTATGTATTCATCACAAATTGCCAAGGTGGCATATAAGTAATGTTAATTAGTTAATATAAATTATAGGCAATACTGTGCACTACTTTATAAAGTAATTGGTAGGGTTACCGTAAAAAAGTCTAAGTTGAATTTTTTGTCAACGGGAACCCCACAAAATGATAATTATTTGCAGATTTTACGATAACCAAATTTTGTATTCCGAAAGCGGATTTAATCCGAATTTCTTATTTATAAACTTGCCCGTTATTTCTCTTTGAGGACTTTTGAAGATTCTCTGTAAATGCAGATTGCCTTAATTTTCCATTCGAAGTATTTCTGTAAAAGCAAAACCAATTGGTTTCAACGAAACAAATTTAAAAACTCAATTCCGAGCGGAAAATTGCGATTCGGAATACAGACACGGGCAATTATAAATAAACTAGCTGAACCCGGTCCACTTCGTTGCCCCAAATTTAAATTTTCGATCCCTTCCAATTTTGGAACAATCACGAATACCAAATGTATTTACATAAAATAACAGCACTATCGCTAACACATTGTTCAAGATATATCAATTACAAAACATGGCTCATTTGGGAGGGTCACGGCCATTGGTTCGATGCGGCCCATTTTTGGACCAATAACGTAGACAGCCATCAAATGCATATTCACAAAATACAGCATCCTCGCTAACAAATTGAGCAAGATATCTCAATTTCAAAATTTGGCCTATATGGCCGGTGTCACGCCCATTAGTCTAATCCCTACCATTTTTGACCAATCACCAAGTCTGCCACCAGATGGGCGCTTGCTAATTCGATATACCTAATATTATTTTTTTTGTATGGAAGGCACAACATTTGAAAATCGATAGAACTGTTCTCGAGTTATGAGGTTGTGTTGGCCATACAACGCATCTTTGCCCAATCGAAAATGTTCCTAAAAGTGTCCTCTGGGACAATACGTTTATATTTGACGTCTATAGAACTTCATATTTACAAAATTTTACCTTTTGATCTTATAGGATGCTTCTGAAAGGACAGGCACAATACCCAAGTTTTTGATAGCGATAGAACTGACCACAGGGCAAAAAATGTCTATGTGAAAAGTCCGTTGTCTATGGTTGTGCAAAATTTCAGCTTTTTAGCTCTTACAGGAGCCTCTGTGGTCAACGTTTTCGGGGATTTTTTGGGAATTTTCTATGGTATTCTTCTTGTTCGGCCGAAGACCAGTACGAATTGGTGGAATCATCGAATTCGGTATAGGCGTTCTTGAGTTATAAGCGTAGTAACTAACATCACTCTCTTTTATATATAGAAAGATATTATGTGAAAAATTATAAATATTTGAGCCCCCAGCGCCAGGTGTTAACATACTCCAATAGTGTTCAAACTTTGGCTATCGTAAAATCGGCAGTCTTATCATTTTGCGGGGTTCCCGTTGAGAAAAATACAACATCGATTCTATTACGGTCACCCTAGTGGTAAGCCATAACAAAATTCTGCCTAGGTGGCGTATAAGTAATATTAATTATTTCATTAAAATTAATATCTCCATCTTTACCAGTTCAGAGGAGGATACCTCCAGTTTGGGAGAGGAAATCCCCACGGATAATCTTGTCTGTGAAGATACTGAAGAGTCGTCGAATGAGGGAGAATTTGAGTTTTCAACAGAGGCCCTAAATAAACCCATTGTAACTCCACCATTCGAACAATATTTAGTTCACGATAATCATTTACAGAAATTGGAGACTCCGAAAAGCCCTGAAGTGATTCTATTACCCGAAGTGGAGGACAATGTAATAGAAGAACAGTCAGGATATATTTCAAGGTAAAATTTTATGATACACTTTAGATTTCAGCTTGGGGAAAAATATGAACAAAAATATTTAATATATTTTGTATTTTGTATTACTCCACAGTGTTGATGAGTATCAATCCGCGGATGAGGTTAAGGATTATCTGAACAATGAAACTGAGGAGAATGTGCGTGGTATTCTGAATGATACTCGGGAAAATCTTACACTGTCTTTTAAAGAATCTAAACCATCTCTGGAAACTGTAAATAAATCTTTTTTGAGTCCAGCTTTTATAAAATTCATAGGCTTTGATGATGGAACAGATCACGAAGATAATACAAATGAGTGGAAAGAGAGAGAAGAGGAGGGGAAGTCATTCGAAACCCCGAAAACCCCAGATATATTAAGGTAAGTCCACATCCAGTTTTAATTTGAATTGGGTGGCGTATAAGTGCTAAGAATTAATTAATATCAATCATACAAAGCAAAGCACCATTTCTAGGGACTTTGGGGACAAAAGCTACGTATTTCTTTTTGTTAATTATAGTGGCGTATAAGTTATAACATTTAATTAATATTAATCATGCGAAACCCAGTACAGTGTTAAATCACAACTTCTTGGAGGCCATTCAATATAACAATTTCGAATCTCCAAACGTTTCTCGTAACAATTCAATTGTTTCATTTGCTGTGTGGCACGTAGCTACAATCGGTCAATGGCAAAAAGATAGCTCTTAACGAGAGCTAAAATATTGCTCATAAGTGCCAAGTTCGTAGGCCGACTGGAAAGTGTTTTTTTTTCGATTTTTTTTAAAAAAAATGGACTTAGCATCATTTTTAAATGTGGACGGAAAGTTTATTTGCTCTTGCTCCTTAACGGTATGTCGGATAGGGAATCGGTCAATGGCAAAAAGATAACTCTTAATGAGAGCTAAAATATTGCTCATGGGTATCAAGGTCGTAGGTCGACTGCTAAGTATTTTTTTCGATTTTTAAAAAAATGGAAAAATTTCTGAGTGAATGTCAAATAAAAATTCACAAATATTAGGTTCTGCTTCAAACAAAGTACTAAAGTGGTATTGAATATCAGTCTATGATTATTGGTTATTTTGTAATATTTATATGGCCTCTGCATAATTATTATATGTGAAGGCGTAAACTAATACAAAAATATCAGATTGTGTCTCAGACGAAGTAGTAAAGTTCACTTAGATATTATAGCGTGATTAATGGTACTAACAGAAAAAAATCATTTTTGCTATATTGTATTATTTAAAATATTTATAATCTTTTTTATAATCCTTTCAATTTTTTAGCCCATCTCTGTTGTCTAACCATTCAAATGGATTTTATGAGAGTGACATTCAAAAGTTATCGGCAAAACGACGTGAACCTCCGACCCCAGTATTCAAACATCAAATAATCCGTGACAAAAAGTCGCCCCTGGAAGAAAGTCCAGAAGTTCAAGTTGCACCAATGCCCAGAACAAAAAGGTAAGCTGTGTTTGTAGAGTATGAATAGAATACGGAATGAGAGTTTAAATATATTAATAGAGAAGAAATCTGGTGGCGAATGAGTTATATTAATTAATTGATAATAATCATACGTCGCCTCTTACAACATTTAAAATAGTCGGATTATGTTAAACGATTACTAACACAGTACAACACGAAAAATATAACGGGGTACTGGCTTCTGGCAATGGCTTCTGGTAGAGTAGACCAAAAAAATATACCTGTATCGGCGTTTTTTAAGATCACTTGGGGTTTCCATTTTAAGGGGGTTTTGTAGATTATTTCATCCCCGTCCTCCCCATTTTTAGGGTTGTTATTTCGATTTGTTTAAATAGAGCCAACAATTATTGTTATGTGGGGAGAATGAGGGTTAATTTGTTTTACAAAAATATTGGCCTTAATATTTTCTACAAAGTTGCAGAACATACCCTACACCCTAGATGTAAGGAACTCGTAGTTTCCTACACCGCTATGCTGAACGAACCGGCCAAAAAGGGGAAAATTAACTAAATAAAATTCCGATATGATCTTTCAAAACGTGAATAAACGTGTATTTTTTTGGTCTCCTCTAACATAATCCATTGTCGGAACCCTGTTGTTTTGAAAAAAGTTCGAAGTTGTGGTGCAGTGTAATTATTGCATGTCTCTATCCAAAAACATGTGGCGAATGATTTATATTAATTAATAATTAATACGTATAAGTCACCTCTTACAATATTGAGATCTAAGCTATTTTAATTGTCCCGCATGAGCGATATTAATTAATTAATAATAATTATTTTCAATAGACACAAATCCAAAGAAAAATTAAAGGCTGAGCTACAAGAGAAGGATGAAGTGCTAAAAAAACTCAGAAGGTAAGTTGTGCTAATGAGAAATACGAAATTATTCAGTAATACTTAATAATTAATAATAATCATACGCACCCAATCACATTTTTTATAATAGGCAGAAATCCAAAGAAAGAAGAAGTGCCGAGTTAACCGAAGACGAAGTAGTGAAACTAAAGCGCAGATCTAAGGAATATGCAAGGTAAGTTGGACAAATTAGAAGTAGAACGTATTTATTATTAAGTCAATAATAATAATCATACGCTCTCTGCACACGATAATAAGAATAATAATAATCATACGCTCCCTACCCACTAATGTGGCTAATTGGCAAAAGTCTAAAGAGAAAGTACGAAGTGAATCGCTGGAAGAGAATGTACTGAGTCTAAAGCCCGATTTTGCGAGCTATATTATTCAAATAGAGTCGTATTTATTATTAAGTAGTAATTCATTAATAGTAATCAAATAAGAAGTAGTACGTATTTATTATTAAGTCAGTAATAATAATTAATAATAATCATACGCTCTCTGTCCAAAATGTGGTCAATAGGCAGAAGTCTAAGGAGAAAATAAGAAGTGAGTCACTGGAGGATAATGTCTTGAGCCTAAAGCCCGACTATGGAAGGTAAATTATTATTATAGTAAAATTATTTATTATTAAGTAATAATAAATTAATAATAATCATACGCTCCCCACTTCCACAATATTTCCAATAGGCAGAGGTCTAAGGAGAAAATAAGAAGTGAATCACTGGAGGAGAATGTCCTGAGCCAAAAGCCCGATTTTGAAAGGTAAATTATTTTAATAGAGAAGTATTTATTATTAAGTAATAATCGATTAATAATAATCATACGCTCCCTATTACATTATTTCGAATAGGCAGAAGTCTAAGGAGAAAATAAGAAGTGAGTCGCTGGAGGATAATGTCCTGAGCCTAAAGCCCGATTATGGAAGGTAAATTATTTTAATAGTAAAAGTATTTCTTACTAATTAATAATAATCGTACGCTCCTTCCTTTCAAAATTTTTCCAATAGGCAGAAGTCTAAAGAGAAAATAAGAAGTGAGTCACTGGAGGAGAATGTACTGAGCGTAACGACAAGAACGGACAGTTTTACAAGGTATGTATGTTATTCTAATAGAGGCGATAGGTAATTTGGGTAATGAGAAGTAACACTAATTAGTTTTATGTGTGAAATGTAATTTAATTAATAATAATCATACGCCCTCTATTACAATATAAACAATAGGCAGAAATCCACAGACAAATCAAGAACAGAGGAGAATGGAGTAATATTAATATCCCAAACTAAAGATTTTGCCAGGTAAGATGAGCTAATATAATATTTGTTGTTAAATAAAAGATAATTAATACAATTTAATTAATAATAATCATACGCTCCCCCACGATCAAATTTGAAACAGGCAAAGATTCGACGAAAAAGTAACAACTGAGTTACAAGAGGAGAATGTGGTGAACCTTGAGCTTCGCTCTAAAGATTTGGCCAGGTAAGCTGAGTTAAAACATGTATAGAGCTACAAAAATAATTGATAATAATCATACGCCTCACTTACAAAAAAATATATATTAAAAAGGCACAATTCTCAAGATGACTTCAACGTAATGGTAACGCCTCAAGTACTGGTAGAGGAGGAAGTTTTATTAAAACCCAGAACGAACGATTTTGCCAGGTATGTTAAGGGAATTATTGTCGTAGTGTCAGTAAATGAGTCTATATTAATAATACGCCCTTGGCACTTATAATTGGGAACTTTATTTAAGGGTCTTTAAATCCTATACAAGTATTTTTAAATTGATTTCAATTGTTTTTCGCTACTGGGAATTGCCTCATAATGTACCTGTCTGTCCTTCAAGAATGCTCATAAATTAATAATAATTTATATTAATCATACACCCTCTTCACCCAAAAATATATAAAACCCTAAAGATTCTGCCTGATAAGTTGAGGCAATTATGCTCGTAGTGCCAGTGAATGAGTTTTTATCAATCATACGCCTTCTGTACAAACAATGGGAAATTTTATTTAAGGATCTTAAAAGGCTGTACAAATATTTTTAAATTTATTTGAAATGTATTGCCCTTTTGGGCATGTCTTTTAATGTGTCTGTCTGTCCTTCAAGATTGCTTATAAATAAATAATAACTTGTGTAATAATTTATATATTTATCATACGCCCTCTTCACCCAAAAAGTATATTACAAAGGCTTAAATCTCAAGATGACTTCAACGAAATGGTAACGCCTCAAGTGCGGGAAGAGGAGGAAGTTTTATTAAAACCCAAAACTAAAGATTTTGCCAGGTAAGTTGAGGCAATTATTGTCGCAATTGAAGTAAATGAGTCTATATTAATCATACGCCCTCTGCACAAATATTTGGGAACTTTATTTTAAGGGTCTTAAAAGCCGATACAATTATTTTAAAATTTATTAAAATTGTTTTTCGCTTCTGGGAATGCCTCATAATGTGTCTGCCTGTCTTTCAAGATTGATTGGAATAAAAGATAAATGAAAAATGATTTGTATTTAGCTAACAAAATAATTAATATTAATCACACGCCCTCTTCACCCAAATCCATCAAATATATAAAAAGGCTTAAATCTAAAATCACCGAAATGGTAACGCCTCAAGTACCGGAAGAGGAAGAAGTTTTATTAAAACCCAGAACTAAAGATTCTGCCAGATAAGTTGAGGCAATTATTGTTGTAGTGCCAGTGAATGTGTTTTTATTAATCATACGCCCTCTGCACAAATTATTAGGAACTTTATTTAAGGGTCTTAAAGACCTATACAAGTATTTTTAAATTTATTTCAATTGTTTTTCTCTACTGGGAATGTCTCATTATGTGTATGTCCGTCCTTCAAGATTGCTTATATATGTATATATATAAAAAAATAAAATTGATTTGTATTTAGCTAAAAAAAACAATATTTATCATACGCCCTTATCACCCAACAAATATATAAAATGGCTTAAATCTCAAGATGGGAACGTTTTATTAAACCCTACAACTAAAGATTTTGCTAAGTATGTTGAGGCAAATATTATTCTAGCGCGAGTGAATGAATCATACACCTTCTCTACAAATAGTTGGGAACTTTTTTTAAGACTATACAATTATTTTAAAATTTATTAAAATTGTTTATCGCTTCTGGGAATGCTTCATAATGTGTCTGTCTGTCCTTTACGATGGCTTATAAAGAAATAATAATTAAAAAATGGTTTGTATTTGGCTAAAAAAAATAATTAATAATAATCATACGCCTACTGCGAATATTAGTCTTTATAAATCATACGCCTCATGTACAAATAATTAGGAACTTGATTTAAGGGCCTTTAAACCAGCTACAAGTATTTCTAAATGTATTTCTAAATATATTTCAATTGTTGTTTTCTTTTGCGAAAGTCTCCTAATGTGTCTGTCTGTCCTTCGAGATTGCTTATAAATGAAAAATAAATACAAAATGATTTCTATTTGGCAAAAAATAATTAATATTAATCATACGACCTCTACACCCAAAAAATATATAAAACAGGGTTAAATCTCAAGATGACTTCAACGAAATGCCAACGCATCAAGTACCGGTTGAGGAGGAAGTTTTATTAAAACCCAGAACTAAAGAGTTTACAAGGTAAGTTGAGGCAATTATTGTCGTACTGCAAATAAATGAGTCTATATTAATTATACGGTCCATGTACAAATAATTGGGAACTTTATTTAAGGACCTTAAAGCCAGCTAGAAGTATTTCTAAATAGGTTTCAATTGTTTTTCGCTTCTGGGAGTGCCTAATAATGTGTCTATCTGTCCTTCAAGATTGCTCATAAATAATATTAATCATACGCCCTCTTCACCCAAAAATACATAAAAAGGCTTATATATCTTCCCGCAAGAGGAGGTAGTTTTATTAAAACCCAGAACTAAAGACTTTACAAGGTAAGGCAACTATTGCCAGTAAATGAGTATATGAGATATATTAATCATACGACCCATGTACTTGGGAACTTGATTTAAAGGCCTTAGAAACGCTGACAAGTAATTTTAAATTTATTTTAATTTTTTTTTTACTTCTGGGAATGTCTCTTAACTTTTCTATCTGTTCTCGGAAACCTTGGAAACGTGATGCTATGGCCTTCAAATGCGGCACAAGTATTTTTAAATTTATTTAAATTTTTTTCGCTCCTTAAGACTTTACAAGGTTAGTTGTAGTCTATATTAATCATACGCCCCATGTGTACAAAATTGGGAACTCAATTTAAGGGTCTTAAAATCCGTTACAAGTATATTCTAAATTTGGGTGCAATTCTCATTTGCTCGTGTGAGTCGCCCCGTGATAGGCTTTGAGAGTTTGGTTATCGAATCATCAATTAAAGGCTTTTTTGAAAAGCCGGCCATGTAGATTACTGATGACGGGGGTCACGCCCTAGAAATCATGATATAGTCTGTGGGCACGCAATGAAATACTTGCCATATATTTTGCCATGTAAAATACTTGCATTCTATCACTGTATAGAAGCAGGTTGGTCTTTAGCCGAGAGAGTATCTCAGTTTAAATCATAACGATTACAGATCGAAATAATAACGGGCAACCGACATTTCTAAATATATTTCAATTATTTTTTGCTTCTGGGAATGTCTCTTAACATTTCTATCCGTTCTATACTAATCATACGCCTTCGGAAACCTTAGAAACGTAATTTGATGGCCTTCAAATGCTGCACAAGTATTTTTTAAAATGTATTTCAATTGTTTTTCGCTTCTGGGAATGTCTCATAATGTGTTTGTCTGTCCTTTAAGATTGCTTAGAGTTTAGAATATTTTAAGTTTAATATGTAGCTATCGCTGATAAGATTCTCAATCGATAATTGAAGTTTTTTACAATTGTTTTGCTTTTAAGATTAGAAGTGTACATTTTTGTCGATATTTATTATTAACATTCGTATTTGTTTATTTACCTGAATCATATATTTTATAAACAAAATAGAAGCAATGAGCATATAATTAAGATTTTTTAAATACACTATGCAACACGAGTTCTCACCCAAATCGGGTAATACTTTTTAGCGGTTTTGCACAGTGTAGGATTTTTTTTTAGATAAATGGAAATAAATCTTTCGTTTCTTTAATAGTTAGCCGATAGTAATAAAACTTCGAACACATACAGAAGAGATATTATCCATTATAAGTGTGAAACTTGTGCCTTTAATATTAAACATGGAAGAAGTTAAAGGCCCTAAAAGGAAAACCTAAAAAATGTATATAACTTCAATAATTTCTAACCCATTGAGGGGAAATTTCAGATAAAGCAAAGTCAATTAAATTTTTAAACATTTTCCTATGAACCACAATTTTATTGTTATTGAAACTAAATTTAATAAAATTATTTTTTTTTTTTAGAAATTACCGATCTTTGTATACAAATCAAAATGTTGCCTCACACACCGCACGGCTACGCGGAGAGAAATATAGCTCCCTGCGACCTGCAGACAAGTAAGAACATTGATCCAAGAAGTTCATAATATTATATCCTTGACTTTTCATTGTCATCTATCTATTTCAGTGACGCGGTTGATGTCAGTCAACATGAAATGTATTCCAAGGGCTATGAAAGCATACAACCAATTCTGATGGAATTAATTAAAACCGAGGAGAGTTATGTTGAGAACCTCTGGACTGGTCTGAATAACTATGGCAAATTATTTGAACAAAAAGATTTGCCCCGGGGACTTAAAGGCAAAAAATATGTTTTGTTTGCCAATATAGAGCAGCTGGCGGAATTTCATCGTGATGAATTTTTGCCCATGTTGCATAGGAATCGAAATGATTTGAAGCGTTTGTTCGATGAGTTTCAACAATTTATAGAGGTGACATTGATTAGAATTTAGGCGATTTCTACGAAATATTAATTTTTGTCTAATTTTTTTTCAGGAAAACTGTTTTTATGCTTATGTTTTGTATGCCATGAATAATCAGAGATCTTTGGAGTTGTGTAATAGCTTTAAAAAATATTTCAAGGTAGGAATTGTAAACCAAAAATATAAAAATTATTTACAGTTTTTGAAAAAACTTAATTCTATAATCTATATATATAAAATTGTTGCGTGACTGGCTGACTGACTGACTGACTGGCTGACTGACTGATTGACTGACTGATCATCGCCCAGGCCAAACGGCTGAAGCTAGAATCATGAAATTTGGTGGGAGGGTAGTCCTTGGGACATAGACGAGCAATAAGGCGGGATTTTTCGAAATTCGTACTATTAGCCGCACAATGGGGCAAAAAGGGATAAATATGGTACCACCGCCAAATCTAAACGAAATGAGCTAGAATCTTGAAACTTGGTATGAGGGTAGCCCTTAGGACGTAGACTCAGAAATTGGCAGGATTTTTCGAAATTCGATCATTTACGCACACAGTGGGGTAAAAAGTGATAAATGTGGTACATCAGCCAAATCCAAATGGCAACAGCTAGAATCATGAAATATTGTGTGATGGTAGCCCTTATGAGGTAGACTCTGAAATTGGCAGGATTTTTCGTAATTCGAACATTTACGCACACAGTGGGGTAAAAAGGGAAAAATGGGATAAATGTAGTACAACAGCCAAATTCAAATGGCAAGAGCTAGAATCGTGAAATTTGGTGTGATGGTAGGCCTTATGAGGTAGACTCTGAAATTGGCAGGATTTTTCGTAATTCGAACATCTACGCACACAGTGGGGTAAAAAGGGAAATATGTGGTACAACAGCCAAATCCAAATGGCAAGACCTAGAATCGTGAAATTTGGTGTGAGAGTAGCTCTTAGGACGTAAACAAGAACAGGGAGTGATTTTTTAAAAAATTTAGAGGCACAGTGGGACAGAAATGTATAAATAATGTACCACCGCCAAATTTAGAGCCTAATATTAGAATGGTGAAAATTGAAGCGAGGGGTGTCTTTATGACAACGGATCGGGTTATTAAGTTTTTTTTTTGTATTCGTAGTTTTCGGGGCACAGTGGGGCAAAAGGTGTAAAATATAGTACAGTGGCTTAAAAATGTCAAACATAAACTGGAGATTGGAAGTGATTTTTAGTAATTCTAACTTTAAGAGGCACAGTGGGACACGACGGGTTAATTATGGAACATGGGGAAAAAAGGGAACAATCTGCCAAATTGGAACTTAAACATAAGATATGAAGAGTTTATATGGTCAAAAACGGTTAAATAGTGGAGTGGAGAAAATATGATTAAATATGTTACAGTCGGGGAAAAAGGTTTAAGTACGCTAGCGTGGAGACACATTTTAAATACGAGTACGGTACAGTGAGACATAAATTTGTTAAATATGGTACAGTTGAATGGGGCACAGTTGTGCAAAAAGGATTAACTATGGTACAGTGGGGTAAAAAAAGTTTTATGTATATGGTAAAGTGGGACATATGGGTTAAAAATGGTACAGTGGGGCAAAAAGCGTTCACTATTGAACAGTGGGGCAAAAATGTATTTACTATGATACAGTGGAGCACAGAGGGTTAAATATGGTACAGTGGGGCAAAAACTGTTAAATATGGTACAGTGAGACAAAGCGTTTAATATGACACAGTGGGGCAAAAAGGGTTAACTATGGTACAGTGGGGCAAAAAGCGTTAACTATGGAACAGTGGGGCAAACATTTAGTTGAATATGGTAACGTGGGACAAAATGGGTTAAATATGGTACAGTGGGGCAAAAAGCTTTAAAAATGGAACAGTGGGAAAAAATGTGTTAGCTATGGTACAGTGGGACACAAATGGTTAAATATGGTACAGTATGACAAAAATGGTTACAGTGGGCACAAAAAGTAAAATATGGTAACGTGTAAAAAAATGTGTTAAAATGGTACAGTGGGGCAAAAAGCGTTAACTATGGAACAGTGGGGCAAACATTTATTTACTATGATACAGTGTGACGAAAATGGTTAAATGGGTTACAGTACAGTGGGGCATAACTGTGTTAAATATTGTACAGTGGAGCAAAGAGGGTTAACTATCGTACTGTGGGGCAAAAACTGTTAAACATGGTACAGTGGAACAAAGGGTTTAATATGACACAGTGGGGCAAAAAGGGTTAACTATAGTACAGTGGGGCACAATTAGTTGAATATGGTAACGTGGGACAAAATGGGTTAAATATGGTACAGTGGGGCAAAAAGCTTTAACTATGGAACAGTGGGGAAAAAATGTGTTAACTATGGTACAGTGGGGCAAAAATGGTTAAATATAGTGGACAAAATATAGTAGGACAAAAAGGTGTTAAATTTGATTCAGTGGACATAAAAGGTTAAATATAGCACAGTGGGTTAAAAAGCGTACATTTAGTACAGTGGGTAGAAAATGTGGGACAAACATGGTTTTATATTGTACCAGGGTGTGAATGTAGGTATTGGAACATAAACAAGGGGAAAGTTGCTAACGTATGAACCCAAAAAAATAGTTTTTCAACGTCCAGAGGTACTGTGGGAAAAGGGATAAATATTGTACCATGATGTCAGGGTAACTCTTGGAACATAAACTAGAAATGAAACGAGGGTTCGTATTTTATATATAAAGGAATCAAATCTTCTTCATTTTGCACCATGTGTAATAATCATGTCATTTTGAAAGAACGATGTATAAATATTTTACAGTACCCTAAACAGAAAATAAATAAAAGATGGGGGCTGCGAAGCGCACCGGGTTAAAGCTAGTATAAGTATATAATAGAAGCAAAGATGGTCTAAAGACAGGAGAATATCCCAGTTACAAATCAAATTATTTAAATTTAAAGAATTTTCTGCAAAAACGTAATAATCTCTAAAAAAATGTACCTTTCGTACTTAAAATTAATATCAATAATAATAACTTTTCCTAATTCTAAGCGCAAACTGCCTTATTCCTAAGAATAGGAAACTTTTGCAGTAAAATCTTTATAATTAAGTATTTTTCTGTTTAAAATGTTATTTTGTTTTTAAAATTTTGTTTCCATTACCATCTTTTACAGATTCTACAAACCGAGCGCAATGATAATTTGGGTATCAACAGTTTCTTGCTGCAACCCATACAAAGAGTGGCTCGATATCCCCTATTGTTAAAGGAATTCATAAAGGTTTGTAGAGGAATTTTAATAAAATCAAAAAGAAAATATTAAACAAATTTTTTAAAGCTAGTAATATTAAGCACCCAATATTTAAACTTATTTAAATATGTATTGACATAGTATTAATTTTCTGCACATCTATAGAAAGTGAACTTTCCAGCGATATGTATCTTGTTGCCATTTGAGTACTTCAAAGTACCAAAAAGTGTACCACAAAAAACAGGGTTGATTAATTGAAAAAAGTAGCCGAACCAAGCACTTCATGTTATTACATATAACTACTTTGAAATTGGTAGAATATTACGATTCTGCATATCTTTAGAAAATATGCCATCCTGTGATGTAAGTTTGATGACAATGTGAGATCTTTAAGGTACACAAAGGTGTACCACAAAATTCAGTGTAGATAATTTTTAAAATGCAGCCGAAACAAACACTAATTTTTTTTAAAATATATATAAATATAAATTGGTGGAATATTATAACTCTGCACATATTTAGAAAATAATCATTCCAATGATATATTTGGATTACAAATGGAGAACCTTAAGTTGCCAAAAGTGTAACACAAAAATCCTTACTGGAACATTTATGATTCTGCTCTTCTGTAGAAAATCATTTTCCCATAGAAGTATATTTGATTACAAGTTGAGAATTTCAAGGTACCAAAAAGTGTACCGCTAAGTCGACTTAGCATGTTTTAGAATGGAGATAACGATATGTACTTATATATATTGATACAATTTTGTGCTTCTGCACATCATGAGACATGTGACATTCTAAATTCCTTAATATACGCAAAAAATAATTTCTTTCAGAAAAATAAAATTCCGACATTTTATAGAAAAATGTAATTTCGACGAAACCTTGAAGCAAAATACATGTAAAGAATATTTTGCAAAAAATTCACTTCAGCGAAATTTTCCAGAAAAATTAAAAGTAGACGCAATTTTCTAGAAAAGTTAAAAGTTGCAGAACTATTCTAGGAAAAAAGGTGACGAAATTTTCGAGAAATATTCAATTTCATCAAAATATTCTAGAAAAAAGGCAAATTTTGAATAAATATTTTACAAAATCTACCTTAACGAAAATTTTAGGAAAATATTATGTTTATGATATTTTTTAGAACATTTTTTAAATATTATAGAAAAATGCAAAGAATTTAAATTTTCGATTAAATATTTTAGAAAAAAGCTTCTTGATGGAATTTTCTAGAAAAAGTACAATTTCGTCAAAAATATTGTAGAAAAACGCAATTTTGACAAAATATTCCAGAAATGCGAATTTGAAATAAACATTGATTTCCTAGAAAATTTATTTTGTAGACAATTGCATTTTTTACGTTTATTTTTTATAAAATGGCGATTAGATGAAAGTTTTTTAAAATTTTTTATAAAAATTAAATTTTGACAAAATTTTGTGCAAAAACCACGAACGAAATTTTCTTAGAAAAATGCACTTTGATGAAATCTTTTGATAAAAATACTTTTGACTTTTACTTTTAAAAAAAAACTGAATTTTGGTGAAATTTTCGTGAAAGCATTAATTTTGAAAATTTAGACAACAGTTTGTAGGCAATAACATTTTTCACGATTTTTTTTTATAAAAATGGCATTTTAGACGAATGTTTATTAAAATTTGTTTATAAAAATTAAATTTCGAAAACAATTTGTAGAAAAATTTCGAACGAAATTTGTTTAGGAAAATGCACTTTGATGAAAATTTTCGATAAAAATCTTTTAACAAATTATACAGTTTTGTCTCAATTTTCTACAAAAAATACTGCGTTGTGTAAACATTTTCTAAAATACCATTTCTACGAAATTTACTAGAAAAGCGCATTTGTGAAAAAATTGCATTTATCTAGAAAGCGTTAATTTGAGCAAATGTATCTATAAAAATACAGTTTCTTCTAAATTTTCTACAAAAAATACTGCGTTGTGTACACATTTTCTAGAAAAATACGATATCTATGAAATTTACTAGAAAAGAGCACTTTCGAAGAAATTTTCTAGAAAAATACATTTTCGATGAAATTTTGTAGAAAGATGCATTTTCGATGACCTTTATTTTTATAAATGCAGTCCCGAAAAAAATTCCCAATAAAAACGAATTTTCGACAATATTTTTAGAAAACTGCATTTTCGATGACATTTAAAAAAAGGAATACATATTCTTTAATTTCGACACTTGTTTGAAACGCAATTCCGACAAAAAAATCTAAAATAAAATGACGAAATTTGCTATAAAACTGAATTTTCAACAAAATTTTCTAGAAAAAACAATTTAGACAAAATTTTGTAGAAAAATTGGGTTTCGATGAATTGTGTATCAAAAATGATATATCGAAAAAATTAAACAATATCGAAAAATTTGTATGCAATTTTCTAAAAAAAAATGTATAATACATACGCAAATTTCTAGAAAAAATTTAGCATTGAAAATTTTTTTGAGAAATAACGAAATTTCAATGATATATACAAGAATTTCGACGAAATTTTGTAAAAAATTAATTTCTGATGAAAATTTCCAGAAAAATGTAATTTCGGTGAAATATTTTAAAAACATTTGCAATTTTGATGAAATATTCTGAAAAAATCAATTTTGACAAAATTTTCTGAAAAACAAGCCATTTTCGGTGAAATATCTTAGAAATATAAGTCCAGAAGTATTTGTAATTTCTGAATTATAGTCATCCCCATTCCAAAATGTACACCTTCGGTAGAGTACATATGGTTTATTTTTTATAAAAAATTTAGGTACAAAAAATTAATTCGATTGTGACATATCTCAATTCATATTTTTATTTCCGCAAAAAGTGACCGAAATAAACTGTTAAGATGAAATTAGTTTTTTTTTTACGAAAAGTGCGCCAGAAAAATGCAATTTTGACGAAATTATCTAGAAAAATATATTTTCGATGAAATTTAATAAAAATAATTAAATTTCGTCAAAAATATTCTAGAAAAACGGAGTTTTGACAAAATATTCTAAAAAAATGAAATTTTACGAAATTTTCCATAGAAGGTATTTTTGACAATTTAGTCAAAATTTTGTAGAAAAATACATTTTTGGCAAATTTTTTTTAAAACTGAAATTTGGTCGATATTTTGTAGAAAAATAAATTTTTTGGCAAAAATTTTATAAAAATGAAATTTCGACGACTGAATTTTCGCTGAAATATTCTAGAAAAATGTTACTTTGTCAAATATTTTTAAAAAAATTTGTATAAAAATAAATTTTTATAAAAATGGAATTTTGACGTAATTTTGTATAAAAATGAAATTTCGCTAAAATTTTGTTTACAAATTAAATTTTGTAAAAAATTACATTTCGACAAAATTTTGTATAAAAATTAAATATCGGCGAAATTTTGTATAAAAATTAAATTTCTACAAAATATTCCAAGAGTAACTTTGAGCGAAATTTTCTAGAAAAAGAAGAACACAATTTTGTGAAAATATTATAGAATAATTGATATTCGATGTTATTCAACAAAAAAAAATCCATAAAACTGAATTTTCGCTGAAATATTCTAGAAAAATATACTTTGTCAAATATTTAAAAAAAAAATAATAAATAATAATAATAAATAAATTTTTGGCAACAATTTTTATAAAAATTAAATTTCGACGAAATTTTGTATAAAAATTAAATTTCGACAAAACTTTGTAACAAATTACATTTTGACAAAATTTTGTATAAAAATTAAATAGCGAAATTTTTTATAAAAATTAAATTTTCTTCAAAATATTCCAAGAAGTGTAATTTTGGGCGAAATTTTTTATAAAAACACAATTGGGCGAAATATTTTAGAAAAATTGATTTTCGATTTTATTCAACAAACATTTTCCATAACACTGAGTTTTCGCTGAAATATTCTAGAAAAATTTTACTTTGTCAAATATTTTTAAAAAAAATTTGTAGAAAAATAAATTTTTATAAAAATGAAACGTAATTTTGCATAAAAATTAAATTTCGCCGAAATTTTGTATACAAATTAAATTTCGACAAAACTTTGCAACAAATTACATTTTGACAAAATTTTGTATAAAAATTATATATCAGCGAAATTTTTTATAAAAATTAAATTTTCTACAAAATATTCCAAATATTCCATATGGGCGAAATGTTTTATAAAAACACAATTGGTCGAAATATTTTAGAAAAATTGATTTTCAATGTTATTTAAAAAATAAAAATTTTACATGAAACTCAATTTTCTTTGAAATATTCTAGAAAAATTTTACTTTGTCAAATATTTTTAAAAAACATTTGTAGACAAATACATTTTTTGGCAAACATTTTTATAAGGATGAAATTTCGACGAAATTTTGTTTAAAAATGAAGTGCAACTTTGGGGGAAATTTTTTATAAAAACATAATTTGGCGAAATATTTTACAAAAAATTGATTTTCGATGTTATTAAACAAAAAACATTTTTCATGAAACTGAATTTTCGCTGAAACATTGTAGAAAAATTTTACTTTGTCAAAAATGTTTATAAAACATTTGTAGAAAAATAAATTTTTATAGAGATGAAATTTCGACGAAATTTTGAATAAAAATGAAATTTTGTATAAAAATGAAATTTTGTATAAAAATGAAATTTCTACAAAATTTTGTAAAAAATTACATTTCGGCAAAATTTTGTATAAAAAATAAATATCGACGAAATTTTGTATAAAAATTAAATTTCTACAAAATATTCCAAGAAGTGTAACTATGGGCGAAATTTTCTAGAAAAACACAATTTTGTCGAAATATTTTAGAAATATTAATTTTCAATGTTATTTAAAAAAAAAACATTTTCTATGAAACTGAATTTTTGTGGAAATATTCTAGAAAAATTTAACTTTGTTAAATATTTTTACAAAAATGAAAACGAAATATAAAAAAAATAACTTTTCTAAAAGTATTCAACAAAATGTTCTAGGAAAAACAATATAGACAAAGTTTTCTAGAAAATGCAAAAGACGAAATTTTCTAGAGTCAAATTTTCTAAAAAATTAATTTTCAACGAAATTTTTAGAAAAATGAAATTTTGATGAAATTTTCTAGAAAAAATAAAATTTTATAGAAATGTTGTAAAAGAAATGAATTTTCGATGAAATTTTCTAGAAAAAATGCGTTTTAGATGAAATTTTGTATTGTCTCGGCGAAATTTGATACAAAAATGCAATTTCGCTATTTTCTAATAAAAAAATCGAGTTTAGGCTTTAGAAACCCTAAAAGTGGACCACAAAAATCAGTACAGCGATTTTTATAATTCCTTTTATACAACCGTTTTTGAAAATGTATTTGTTTTTCAGAAACTTTTTGACAACTATCCCATGAAACCAATAATTGATTCCTGCTGTCGTTTGGACAAGAAACTGCAGAATCTACTGAATGCCGTTAACAAATCGGAGGTTATCAACGATATAGATTGTATCAGTGAAACTCATGAGGTAGGTAGACTTAAAATCTTTAGTAAATCCAAAATAATTTTACTATTTCCCCCTCTTCTTACAGTTCAACATCTTCTACCAGGGTAAATTCCGTGATGTGGGCGATTTCAGTGTTCATGATCATACGCTCAAGCGTTCGTATCGCTCGAAGGTGTTCGTTTATGACAAATGCATTATTTATACGGAAATCAAACGGAAGCAGGTGATATTCCGTGGCCGTTATCCCCGTGAACATATTGGCCTGAGTGTCCAACCGAAGTTCTTCACCCTTTACTATGATCGTCGTAAGCAGCAGGAATGTGATTTTATGGGAGATCAAGCATTGATAAGACAATGGTCAGAATTGATACGGGAGATTATCACAGCATATGGCGAAGAAGAAAAGGCGCGATTGCGACTACTGCATTGTGGAGGAAATGACGTAGTTAGGCGACGCCGGCAACCGGCGAATTTATTGCTGTTCCGTGATACGAATCGTTTTAGTACGGATAGCGGTATAAGCAATGTATAGATAGATGATGTGTGGGAAAATTATGGATTTGATCCGAACTTTTAATATTATAAGATTATAAATACATCTAATTATTTCAAATTATAATTCAGTAATCGGTTATTATTAGTTATGAAATTGTAAATCTTAAAAAAATTTGAAAATTACGTAAAAACATAACAGTTTTTTTTTTATAATTAAATAAATAATTTACATGACTTTTTGAAGAATATACAGAACTATATTAAACATAAAGCAGTAAGGAAAGGCTAAAGCCGGGCGGGGCCGACTATATGATGCCTTACAGCACTCTAGTATGATTGGATAACAATGAAATATTAAATGTATACTACAACTAAAATTTGTTTACGCAATTTGGCCAAATCGGACGAAACATATTATGGAAGCTGTAGCTAAATCTGAACCGATTGGATGTAAACTACAGCTTCTATAGAGAGGGTTAAAGGGCCAATTCGGACGAAACATATATGTATATGGGAGCTATATCTAAATCTCAACCGATTTTCTTCAAATTCGGCAATGTTGGTCCATGGGTCAAGAAACTCTACCTTGCTAAATTTGAAAACAATTGGATGTAAACTACAGCATCAATAGGGTTCTTTCCAGATGCAGAAGACTTCTAACTGCAAAATTTCAGCACGATCGGAGTGAAATGGCTAACTCTACTCGACGAACGACATTAGATGGACAGACATGGTTAAATCGAATGATTCTGAGTCGATCGGTATACATTAACGTGGGTCCAGCTGTAGTATTTCTAGGTGGTACACACATCTGCCAAAAAACAAGAGTTTAGTGTAGGGGTTAGGACTATCCAAATGTAAGATCAGAAAGTATTCAGTGAACTCGAATACAGGTTTAAGTAAGAAAATACATTAAGTACATCAACAATTCGTTCTGTAAGGGGTATTTGACCTTTTACTCCTAACAATGAATTTTAATCAGATACTCATAACCTATCATCAGGTGAAAGTTAAGTTCCGTTCGGACTTAATCGTGTCAATGACTTTTCAAAAGACCTTAAGTAAATCAACCGGAGTTTGATTCAGTTTTAATCACGCACCACTGATTTGGGCATGTCAATGACTTATAATACAGGCCAATCACTTATAATACCGACCAATGGCTTATAATTCAGGTAAATTACATATTAAAACACGTCAATAACTTATAATAAAGGTCAATGACCAATTAATGCATGTCAATGATCCATTAATACTGGTCAATCACCTATAAATGTAGGTCAGTGACCTAGTAATACAAGTCAAAGACTTATAACGCAGGTCAATGAATTAATAATACATGATAATGACTTTTAATTCATGTCAATGACCTATTAATACAGATCAATGACCTATTATTACAAGTCAATGATCTTATAATACAGGATAATGAATGCCTTATATTAGGCAATGGCCTATAACACAGTACTACACATAATTTTGGGACTCAATTTTGAGAATTGGACATGAAAGTAGCCTCAAAAATAAGAACTTTTGCATTATTTGGTGAGTCAAGTTGGTTCAATTAATAATTTTATGGCCATACGATTTGCCATTTTTAAGGCACTGGATGCACTTTTTTCGGGTAGGTTTGTTTCGCATTTTTTTCTCCTATCTACAACTTTTTTGTCAGACACAAAATAGGTATTCCGTACGGTATACCGAGAAAAAAATTAAGAAAAAGTGCTAAAAATCAACCTTGAACAAACAAATTCGTATGGTTCTTATTTTTGGGGCTACTTTCACGTCAAATTCTCAGAATTGAGTCCAAAATCAATGAGCTAAAAAAATGCTGCATTTAGTAGACGAACATAAGCGTCATATAATCAATAGTAGACGATAGTAAGGGTCTTATACTCTATAGTAGACAATTATAAGAGTCATCTACTCTACAGTAGGCAACCATAAGGGTCATCTACTTTATAGTAAACGACCATAAGGGCCAACTTCTTTATAGTAAACGACCATAAGGGCCAACTTCTTTATAGTAGAGTACCATAACGGTTACCTACTCCACAGTAGATGACCATTATGATCATCTACTCTAAAGTAGACGACCAAAAAGGTCACCTACATTATAATAAATGACAATAAGGGTCATCTACTTTTTAGTAGATGGCCATAAGGGTCATATACTTTATAGTAGACCACCATAAGGGTCATCTACTTTATAGTAGACGAATATAAGGGTCTTCTACTTTACAGTAGACAATCTTGAGGGTCTTCTTCATTACAGTAAACGACCATAAGGGTTATCCATCTACAATAGATGACCATATAAAGTAGACGACCATAAAGGTCACATATTTGAAATAAATGACCATAAGGATCATCTACTGTGTAGTAAACGACCATAAAGATCATATACTTCTTAGTAGATGACAATATGGGCCATCTACTTTGTAGTAGACGACCATAAGGCCCATCTACTTTATAGTAAACGATCATAAGGGTCTTCTACTTTATAGTAGACGAGCTTGGGCTCTTATAGTAGACAACCATAAGAGTCATCTACTCTACAGTAGGCGACCATAAGGGTCATCTACTTTATAGTAGACGACCATAAGGGTCATCTTCTTTATAGTAAACGACCTTAAGGGCCAACTACTTTATAGTAGAGTACCATTACGATTACCTACTCTACAGCAGATGACCATTAGGGCCATCTACTCTAAAGTAGACGACCAAAAATGTCACCTACTTTGTAATAAATGACAATAAGGGTCATCTACTTTTTAGTAGACGGCCATAAGGGTCATATACTCTATAGTAGACGAACATAAGGGTCATCTATTTTATAGCAGGCGACATTAAGGGTCATTTACTTTATAGTAGACCACCATAACGGTCATCTATTTTTTGGAAGACGATCATAAGGGTTTTCTACTTTATAGTAGACAATCTTGAGGGTCTTCAACATTACAGCAAACGACCACAAAGGTTATATACTCTACAATAGATGACCATAAGGAACATCTACTCTGAAGTAGACGACCTACTTTATAATAAATGACCATAAGGATCATCTACTTTATAGTGAACGACCATAAGGATCATATACTTCTTAGTAGATGACAATAAGGGCCACCTACTTTATAGTAGACGACCATAAGGCCATCTACTTTATAGTAAAAGATCTTAAGGTTCTTCTACTTTATAGTACACGATCTTAAGGGGCTTATACGACCATAGGGATCATTTCCTTTGTGGTTGAAGACCACAAAAAATCCACCTTGAGCAAAAAAATGCGTATGGCCATTAAATTATTAATTGAGCCAACTTGACTTAACGAATGATGCAGATGTTATTATTTGTTAGGCTACTTTCACGTACAAATCAATGAGCTGAAAAATGCTGTACTGTGTAAAACAGGTCAATGGCCTATAATTCAGGTCAATGGCCTATGAAACAGGCCAATGACATATTAATACAGGTCAATGATCTGTAATATAGTACACGATGTCACTGATCTTTAAGCCGAACCAACAACCATTTATGTGGGGTAATTATATCAAATATCTCTGGTTAAAGGTTAAAGATTTTGAATTGCTGAATGAAATTAATGAATATTTCGATGTACGAGTATGTACATTTTGATATAACTATTGTTGATATGTTTAAACTATTGTTGAGGTGGGAACATAAAAAAAGGTTTTCATTGAGATGCAATATTTGAATAAATATTACGCCTCAGAAGCCTCATGAAAATGTTCGATATAAGGATTCTTCAAAACCAAAAATGTCTGTATATAAACATTAAAAATAGTTCCTCACCTCAAAGGCAGAAACGTTTTTTATTAGAACTTTTAAATTGAGAGTATTACATTTTATACCATGTATAAAAAATAATATTTATATATTTATATGGCAAATTTCTCAAGTGCCACAGGCCAAAAGTAGATTTTTCTCAAATTCTCAGAAAATGTTGCCCTAGTATGTGGGAGTAATGACCCACAATATTAAAAAAATTAAATGAAAATTGGAGGCAGGGGCGAGGTCAAAGTTCAGAAAAATCGATTTTTTGCCTCTGTAATGGGATTTATAAGTTAACTTTAATGCTACACTGAAAAAAATTTGTCATAAAATTAAAGAAATGCTCCAAAGACGTCATTAGTTTTTAAAATAAGTACATTTTGTACTTAAAATATAGATAATTTCAATAATATTATGTAATTTACTTATTTTTAAGTACATTTTCTTAATTTTAAGTACAAAATGTACTTATTTTGAAGACTAAGGACGTCTTTGGAGCATTTCTTTAATTTTATGACAAATTTTTTTTTCATTGTACAAGGCATAAGACATTGAATATAGAAAATATCGTTTGTTAAAGGATTTTCGCGTATGTACTTTTCATAAAAAATACTAATTTTATTTTGAAATTTTTTTTTCGGTCACTTTTCGCGGAAACAAAAATATAAATTGCGATGTCTCAGAATCGATTTAATTTTTTTCCTTAAATTTTTTATAAAAAATGGTCCATATGTACTCTACCGATGGTGTAAATTTTTCACCAAATTACAAAGAAAAAATGTTTGAAAAAAAATCAACCAACAAAATATGATTGAAAACACATACAAATATTTTTTCTTTGTAATTTGGTGAAGATTTTCAGTTATTATAATGTAACTTCTGAAAAAACTTGGATTCTCTCATACACTCAATTCTCTTCCATGGGTATATTTTTTAAAATACTGACGTCTGTCATAAAATTAATTTATAATCCCGACTTTAAAACTATGCCACGAATATATATGTAATTGTTTTATTGTACAAAAGTCCATTGAAAAATTACTTAAAATTAAAAAACCTGGTCAAAAAATAATAACACTTTCATTAATATAAAAATTTTCTTAAATTGACGTTGTTTTAATAAAATTTGACATAAATCATAGGCGTTGTCGCCTACTTGATTTAAGTACGAGTGGTTTTTATTTTTACGACCATCTTTACATTAGCGTATGTAAGGGGTCTTAGGTCACTACTTCTAAGTTGTACTCATTTGTTCCATAGACAATGATACAGGGTGGGCCTAAAGAAACCAAGGGGTGTAAAAGTTTAATAACTTTTTCGTTTATTAATTTTTTTTTAGTTTTTCTTCAAGATTATATAATATACAAAAGGCAAATTTTTTACACTAAGTATGAAAAAAATGTCTCTTAAATGACCACCGTTTTCAGCTTCGCACCGTTTGGGTGCTCTTTTTAGAGCATTTTCCATAACACCTTTCAAAACTTGTGGCTGTAGCGTTCGAATTTCTGCAACAGTGTTTGCCTTGAGTTCAAGGATTGTCTCTGGGTTGTTCACATACACTCGCTCCTTCAAATAACCCCAAAGAAAATAGTCGGGTGCTGTCAAATCTCAATCTCAATCAAAATGTCGACGATATGCTCTTTGCGTTAAAATAATTGATCTCTGGTTTAAATAATAAAATTCTATTGTTCTGGTTCTCTGTTCAATTGTGAACCTCTCCATTATAAATTCTCCAAATGTTGTCTATATAATCTGAAAGAAAAAAAAAATTAATAAACGAAAATGTTATTAAACTTGTGCACCCCTTGGTTTCTTTAGGCCCACCATCATCATTAAAAGTTGAGAGTATTAACAGTTAAATATTTAGAAGAAGCAACATTTAAAAAATTCTTTCATTGGAACTAAAAGTTGGGAGATTAAATTTAATGATTTTGTTTGGTTAATGTTTCTGAGCATATTTAATAAAGGTTTGATTTAATTTATGATTTTTTTCCTCCTTGCACTGCAGCAAGAAACTCAAAAAAACATTCACTCAAATAATCACTCAATATCGAATACAATTCTCAATAAAGTTTTATTTGAGCAGACGATATTAGCGAAACCAAATAACGTCTCTCTGTGTTATCTTTATGAGATATAGGGGAATCGTATGACGCTCTTTATGCTGTCGTTATGTATTAACAAATGCACTATGATCATAAATTCCTTATCAAATTCGCGCAGATATTGTATGGACACGCTACAGATGGTATAATGGCTAAAAACTATTTTCGGAAATATTTGAACTTCATAAATGATCAACAATTTTGTTGGTTGGTATCTGCAGAATATTTTGTGGAATTTTGATAAAGTTCTTCTTTTACTTTGAGAACGAAGAAATGAGAGCCCATGAGTCGTGTGTGTAGTTGTTGCTGTAACTGCGCTTGTAGTTGCTCTTGCTGCTTGCTCTGCTAGGACGACAAGTGGTGGTTGGTAGACTTAAAACTCTAAAATTTTCGAACAGCAAAGATTGACCAAACCTGGACGTTTTTTCATATGTTTTAATGATCATTAATGCTGATTTTTTTATGGAGATATTCGTGTTTGAAATTTAATTCTCATTACTAATAATTCTTTGGATCAAAGAACTTTATCTTTATTTTAATCATTTTTTTTTCTGTATGTATACCTATACTGTGGAAGATATCACATCATTAGCGCCTTCATCAGCTACTGTCGACCGACAGTCAGAAAAAGAAAAAAGAAAAACATTCATATTTAACCGATAAGAGTGTCAACCATCTGGTATCAGTATTTTTGGTAGTACGAGTAATTTAAAAAAACTGTTTCATTCTTTTACCAAGTCTGGAAAGAGCAAGATATTGCCCCTTAAAAATGGATTTACCAATCCAACAAAACGAAAATTTAGAAAATTCGGATTTACACATTGAAACGGATACAAGTGATTTCCTGAGTGATTCGGAATTTGAAAGCGATCCAGAGGAAAATGAAGATAAAAAATCGAGCAGTTTATTACGTTGGAAGAAGCCCAATGAATTTGAATTAAGACGAAAATTAATGAGCGAATTCCTGAAACGGCGTCACAAGAACCCAGTGAATGAAGGGTATGAACTTCGGTATCAATAAAATACTAACTAATAAAATACTAATTAATAAAATACTAATTAATAAAAGACTAATTAATAAAATTTAGTGCAAAATTAAAAATTTTAAAAATCTTTAGGGGAATTACTTTGTCCCAAAAAGATCTCCATAGACACTTTGTTCTATTATTTGCCATGTGAAAAGAACTCAATCATATTTATTGGACATTTTGTGATAACGCAATTTTATTGAAGCATGTACTTTTGTTCCCAAACAAATACCTATTTCCGAGAAACCGTAAAATGTATAGTGAGTGTCAAAAGTGAGACAAAGCAAGCAAAATGTGTTTGTATTTGTTCAGTGAAATTATATAAAAAATATTAAAATTAAAATAAAATAAAATAAAATAAAATAAAATAAAATAAAATAAATAAAATAAAATAAAATAAAATAAAATAAAATAAAATAAAATAAAATAAAATAAAATAAAATAAAATAAAATAAAATAAAATAAAATAAAATAAAATAAAATAAAATAAAATAAAATAAAATAAAATAAAATAAAATAAAATAAAATAAAATAAAATAAAATAAAATAAAATAAAATAAAATAAAATAAAATAAAACAAAATAAAATAAAA